>PVIY010015404.1:0-53936 GCA_004026745.1 Myrmecophaga tridactyla | reverse complement strand
TAAGGAAGAGCTAATATTAAACATGATGACTTCTGTGGACATAAAAGTTAGGAATTCCGTGACAAAGCCCATTCCCTATTCCTTTGTGGCAGGAACCAGAGTGTTCATTTCAAGGCAGGACAAAGGAGCGCTGCTTAAGACAGAAGGTGGAGGGAGGACAGACCCTCTGAACCAGCCAATTAAAACCTGGGAGAGCTGTAACCTTGCTCACCACCAGAGGATATCCGGGGCCACCCAGGAAGGTTGGATGTGGCCATAGGGCACTGGTCATCTTCACTGCATGCGTCCTGCACCCAGGGAGGCCTGGCCCACATAGGTCCACACACATACGGCAGCTCACACACCTAAACCTCATGCTGAGACATTTGAAGCCATTCAAGCGGGAAGGCACCGCCTCTAAAAGGTGGAGCTCTGCGGTAGATATGAATTTGTAAACAACTGTTTAAACAATTGTTTTCCTTTCAACATATATAACGTGAAGGCCCCCCACCTCCTGCCCCTGCCAAAATCCAAACACAGGTCCCATTTTCCTGGTTTTCTACTGCAGGTCTGCGATGGGCACAGTAGGGAGGAGGTTACCCTGAAGCCCAGGGCGGATGGGGTGAGTGGGGCAGAGTCAGGCAGGAGAGCCATGGGGAGGCAGGAAAGCTTGGCTGAAGCGTTTCTGGCACAGCTCAAAGATACAGCACACACAAGAGACACCACTTGGGGGTAACCGGTCACCTGGTTCTAGGTGGAGAATGGGAAAGCGTTGATAGAAATAGGCTCTCTGAGTGCTCTGCAGCTCTGCAACAGAGAGGTTAAAGCAAAACCAGGCAAAGGAAAAGGAGAGACTGGCAGAAACCATTCAAAAGAAAGCCTCCAGAGCAACCAGCCTACCAAGGAATAGAAGGTGGGGACACAAGAAAGCACGTGGACTAGAAAGAGCAGCGGGCTCCGGGACGCCTCATGATTTCCCACATCTGGAAAGTGGTGGCTGCCTGTGCCGGGGAAGCCGTGAGAGGCACCAGCCACGAGAGGGATGGCTGCTGAGCGCGCCTGGGGCCTCACCCTTTCGGGTCCACGGGGCCCGGCTCACGAGGCACAGGGGACAGAACCACCCGACTTATTTCCAACGGGAGGAGAGGAGATGCACCCCCACGGCAAAGGTGGGGGGGGGGGGCAGCGTGCGGCGCGCGTACCATCTTTCCACAGCTCCGAGACGAACTTGTCGGAGGACTGGTGGAGCAGCGTGGCGATGTTGTCGTTCAGAGGGTCCATGTTCTTCATCAGCCACTCGTCGGCCTTGTAGTCCACCTGGAGGGGGCGGGGCTCCCGTCAGGCGCGGCCCCGGGCGGGGCTCCCGCTCCCGTCACGCGCGCGCAGCCCTCTAGGCTTTTTTTAAAGGTAATATAAATGCAAAGAAAAAAATCCTGGAAGGACACACACCAAAATTTCACTAGTATTTCTTTTTTATTAATAGGATATAATTACTTTTTGCTTTTTCTTTGTCTTTTCAGACTGTCCAAGCTTTCTCTAATGAGCAAGTTATTATTCCTATCGTTTTTTGAAATACATTCTGAATAACACTAGTAACAGAACATTTTATTTTCCTTGCAAAATAACACAAATAGGGCAGCGGCCCCCCCACTGGCCTCTCCCTTCCTAACCCAGACCGTGGCCCCAAAGGAAGCTCCAAGCTCATGGTGGTGGCCTCTCCTAACCTCTTCTGGGTGTTTATGTGCCTGGCTGTAGAAAAAAGAGGTTTATAACGGTTTTTCTTTCCCTAGGACAAGAACATACCTACTACTAAATGGAAAAAGCCCCAGAACCACACGCTGCACTGATCTATCCACCTGGCTCTTTTTAGGTACTGTCTTACAGCGTCCCCAGTGCAGGGACGTTCCACAGCTGACTCCATCATTCACTCTCCACCCCCCACGACGGGCCTGTCGGGTATTTTATCTTTCCACAGTATAAGCATACTACAATAAAAGCCCCAAGTGAACTTTTCTGAGCACACGTATTTCTCAAAGGTTGAAGTGGAACTGCAGGCTCATGCATAAAAAGTCAAGAATTTAAAGCTGAGATTGCTTCAGCAGCCTTAGGAACCAGAGGTGCTAAGTGAGAGAGGCTGGGCAGTGTGGAAGCCATGGCGCAGACACTGGGTAGAGACCACAGGGTGGCTTTGGGAACCACACTGTGAAAGCTCACAGCTCTACTCATCCATCAACATGGACGGGGAAACTGGGCCCAGCCCCAATCGAATTGCATGCTCAAGTTACAATTAACAGTTAGCCACATCGCACAAGGAACACAGAACTTGCTGAGGAAGACCAGCTTTAATGCAAGCTGTACCTCTATGGACTCAGGACACTGCTGCTCAGTTAGAACTGAGCCCCAGGAATGAGCAGCTGGAAGGATGTGTGTCAGTCAAGTGTGGAGGGCAATTCTCCAAATCACTGGACATGTGACCTTGGCAATGATGACTTCTGCCACCCAAAACCTGGCTCGTCCTGTTCCGCCATAGAGGACCTTTGTCAACATCTGGAGTTTTGGGTTGTTACAACTGGCACCTGATGCACACGCACTACTGGCCTATGGGTAGAGGCCAGGGATGCTGCTACACAATGCCCTGGACAGCGCCTACATCCCCCTTCACACTGCCCCTCAAGAATATCCGGGCCAAGGGGTCAGTAGTGCTGAGGCTGAGAAGCCCTGCCCCAAAGCCCTGACACATGCCAAGAGGGTTTCACCAGCTCATTCAATACAGGTAGCCCTGTGAGGCAGGTAGTTCTCTCATTTTCTGAGAAACCAAGGCTCAGAGAAGTTAAGCAATTAACCAAGGTCACACAGTTGATGAAATGGCAGAGCTCTACTTCAAACTCCAGAGCCTGTACTGTTAGTACAAAACTCCTCATTTCCACATCTGAAAATGGGCCAAACAGCGACAACATGACATCAGAACAACGAACCTGACCAGTGGCGGAAGCTGTTGCAAGCTTCAGTAAAAGGTAGTATGTAGACTCTGATGGAAGCTATGAACTTAATAATTTAAGTATAATATTGGTTCATCATTTGTAACAAAGGTACCAGGCTAATGCAAAATGTTAATAACAGGGAAAACTGTATGTAGAGAGGCAGTGTAAGGGAACTTTGTACTTTGTGCATGATTCTCCTGTAATCCTTCAACTGTTCTAGTACATTTAATAACAATAATAAGATAAAACTTACAAATAAATGCAATATGTACTTAGCAACGTGGAGGCGCCATGTGAACGCAGATTTCTGTCACAAGCCACATCAGCAGGTGAGCCACTGGGCCAGGACTCAGCTTTCCTGAATCTGCCTGGCTCCAAGTCCTAGAAAGAATCATCTGTACCTGCCCCAAGCAGGTCCAACCAGCACTGTCCTGAGAGGCTCCTCACCTTGCCAGCATAATGAATAATGCAGAAATCTGCTTTGTCTTTCAGCTGCTTGGGCTTCTGGAACTTGGGGTGGGTGCCCTGCTCCTGCACCACCTTCTCTACGAAGCTCTTGTCAGTGGCTTTGGGGAACCAGCACTCCTCATCCAGCAGGGCCAGGATGCCAGGGGGGCCTGCCTGGAAGAAGCAAAGCACCGGGACAGGTAAGCATGACAGGGCAACCACGCTCCCACCCACTCAAGAAGCCAAAGCTGGGCTAATCAAGATCCCCAAGCACCCAGAAGGCAGTCAGCATTCTTCCCCTAAGGAAAACAGGAGCATCACGGGAGCATTCGATGTAAGTATTAGAGGACTAGTTTACATAGAAACATCTGGGGTCTTGGCTGTGGGTGACAGGCACTTGACCCAAAGGCCCATCATAGTGGTTCTCCACCTCCAGTGAACTGGAAACCACCCAAACGCCAAACCACTGACCCACATCCCCAGAGATTCTGGCTCATGGGTGCGTTTGGGGTTTGCCCAGGATACTGCACTCAACATACACCCTCATGACCAGAACACAGGAATCTGGGGGACTCTCTTTGAGAGTCACTACCCTATACTCTTTGTGTCTGCACGAGTCACTGATGAGACATGATACCTAGAACTAGTCCCATGAGCAAGAGAAAGCTTTCCAAAGACCCAATACCCTTCAGTTCACTGAACATATAAACAAAGTAGATTCAGAAATTGTGGAAAGATTGCCTGATGAGACTTGAAGCCCAACGGGCAACTATTAATTGGATAATTCAAATGATTTTTCACAGAAGTAAATTATTTCACATTGGGATTCTGGAGAGTTTCAGTGACCAATTCCTTTTAGTCACACTTTTAAAATGAATAAACTTTTCCTAGGCCTTCTGGTTAATTAACATTTCAATATCATTCTGGCACACATTCTCAAGCTCAGGATCCCAGGGAGAATATGAGTTCAGAAATTTACCTATATCAAGACAGAATGAGAAACACACACAGCTCAAGCTCCATTAGACAGCACCCTCATCCCCCATCAACCCAAAGCCCAAAAAGGCAAGCAGGCACCCCACACTCCTCGTGGCAAGAGCTTTAAATATGAATAGACTGGAAAGGGGAAACGGATTTCAAGATAGAGCCACCTCAAACAGCAAATGCTGGGAGATAAAAGCTGCAACCACACATTAATCCAAAAAGGAGAAAAGGTCATGTTTCACAGATGTCCTAGAGAGCACATTCCACTCACAGGGACTGCAGAATATCCAATTCTAAGCTGTAATAAGTGCCTGGGATAGTTTTACTACATAAAAACCTGCTTTTTTTAAGACAAGGAGCTGGCTGCTGGGCGCAGCACCTCAGGTGGATGTCAGCTGGTCTCCTGGGCCTGCAGCAGGACGCTCGCACCGAGCACATCCTACCTGTCCAGTACCTGTGGCCAGCGCATCTTCCCTGAGACAGGCAACCAGGCCTCCCAGATCTAAGCTACCGTGGCACCGAGGACAAGACGCGCCACATGACACCCCACAACAGAGTGAGAGTAAGAGAGGGCCAGAGAGGAAGGGCGGGAAGCCAGGTCTGGGGTGCAAGCAGGTTTGGCCCTTACTGGCTTCTCAATGAGGTCAATGCAGGGCTGCAGGTCGAGGCCAAAGTCGATGAAGTTCCACTCGATGCCCTCTCGTTGGTACTCCTCTTGCTCCAGGATGAACATGGTGTGGTTGAAGAGCTGCTGCAGCTTCTCGTTGGTATAGTTGATGCACAGCTGCTCAAAGGAGTTCAGCTAAAGAGAGAGAAAACCAAGTCAGGATGTCGGCCCTCCTGCTCGGAGAATGGGTGGGTTTGTAGGAAGGACATCCCTGGACCCCTCAGGGCTGCTGTCTTTAAAGTCTGGACCATCACACGGCTTGCACAGCAGGTATTCGTCACTATCTGGGGCTCCTGGATCTCCCAGCAGCCTGAGAAAGACCTTCTCAGAATCATGCTCTTAAATGTATAAAATATATACATTGCAAAGGAAAGAAATTATGTCAAAATATAATTATAAAGTGTTGTGATAAAGTAATATATTGTGCTTCTTTATTAACAAGAACTAGCTAGTGGGCTTAATAACTTCAGAAATTTTCTAGTAGAGATGAATGGAAATGACATTACAAGATCTTTGCAACAACTGCAGTGTGATATGAAAATATCTGATTTCTCTTGGTGACAAGTTTCTGGCTTGGCTTATTCAACTCTCGTTGCAATTTTTTCAATTAATAGGTTTAAAAAAGAGCATATATTCATTGGCATGTTAGTGAAAAATAAAGATGTAATTATTCCCCCTCCAAATTTATGGTTCCTCTGAACTCTACCACAGAGACTTTTAAGTACCTCTGGCTCTACTATAATTATCAAGTTTTCCTACTAGACCTCAAAGTTTTTATGAGCTGGGATGATGTCTTCTCCCAACACTCAATAAATATTTGCTGGAAGAAAAAATAAACAGAAAGCACCTGCCATGAAGCCACTAGAGCACAGCCTGTAAGGTGCCGTTCTCTCCAGCACTCCAGGCAGGCCGTGTGCACCTTTGTTTAGCTTAAACTACACCCAACCTATGTCTCCACTAAAGGAGGAGACAGCCAGCTCTGGTTGCTGTGGGGTCATGGAAAGAGGACCCCTAGCCTGAGGAGGAGGCAGCCCTAAGAGGCCGAGGAGGCGGGCGGGGTGGCCACAAGGGAGAAGCTCACGTCAAAGATCTCAAAGCCGGCGATATCCAGGATCCCGATGAACGAGGCGCCCTGCCGCTTGGTCTTGTCCAGGGCCTTGTTGATGCGCAGGACCAGCCAGCGGAACATCCGCTCGTAGGTGGCCTTCGCCAAGGCTTCAATGGCAAAGTCAGCCTGGGGAGGGGCAGCCGGGGGCGGGCATGTCAGGTGCAAAGAGCCTCCAACCCTTGTTCCCAGTAATTTCACTTGTGGAGCCCTCCCCAGAGAAACATCCTTACAGAGGGAGAAAGCTTCATGCATGAATATGTTTAATACAATATTTATAACAACGAAAAACTGAAACATGCTAAATGTCCAACAATTCGGACACAAAAAATTTGAGAAAGACATTTGCAAAGACCTTCGGTAAATTAAATGGGAATGTACTGGGTGCATGGGTGGTTCAATGGAAGAATGCTCGCCTGCCATGTGGGAGTACTCCGTGGGGTACACCCCAGGGGTACTAGTCTCTCTGCTTTGTTTTTCCCATGTTTGAAAAGTTCCATACTAAAAAAGCCAGGATGACAACTTAATTAAAAAAAAAAAAAGTTATCTATTTTTTAAAGAAAGACTTGATGGAAACAGAAGAGCTGTCTGCCACTGGGTAGAACTATGTCATTTTTTTTTTCCTTCTTTACTTGTCTGTATTTCCTAATATTTCTTAGGAAACCATGTATTTTTATTAGGGAAAAATAAGTGTCCTTTAATTCTTAGGGAAATGAACAGCCGACAGTAATCCTGCCTGCCGTCTTTTGGAAACACTGTCTTTGGGGGATGATGATGCGGAATCAGCCGCAGGCTCTCAGCGGCCCTGGTTTTCTCGGGAAGGAATAACCAATGTTAATCTCAGAATATTGCTTGACAGGTGGGACGACTACAGCCTTAAACGCTACTATCGCCAGGGTCCTGACTGCGAGAAGCCCCAGGCAGAGGGGAATCAGTCCACACCAGCAGGAACCTCAGCCCCTGGGGTAAGCGTCCCAACTGTCCGGGCCAAGCTAGGTCTTGCTCGTCTCTCACCACAAGCTGCAAGATAGCAGGTGGTGCGGGGACAGCCGCTCGGCACGGGCCGGGGGACATGGATGCTGCCACCCTGGCACCAGGTGGGATGAGCGACAGTAACATCAAGTTCTTGCTTTCTACCAAAGACAGGAGAGACACATGCAGTCAGTCCACCACGGAGTCGATGCAGCACGGCCCCAGGTGCTCTGTTCTTGTCGGCACAGATGGCACCTCCTGGGCATGTGGCCTCAGGCACAGGACATGGCTTCTCTGGGCCCTGCTTTGTCATTTTTACAGTAGGATAAAAGCCATCTAGACCTTGCTTGCTGTGAGGCTTGAATGAGGGAGCCCATGTTTAAGTGCCTAACGTAGTACAGGGCCCACCACAGGCCCTAAGCCAAGTCCTACTGAGACCACCAGGGACCATGTTAGCGAAGCAACCCAACCCCCGCAGAGGGCATACCTGCTCTTTAGTCTGCGCCTTCTGGACATAATCCCGGCCCACCTTGATGCGCGGGGTGAGAATTCCTCTGGTAAAATCGGTCACGTTGATACCCAAAAGGTGGGATACTTTCTGGGCAGCTAATATTTTTCAAAGAGTAAGGAGGAGATGGGAGAGAAAGTTTTAATTAAACCCAGAAGAACAAGTCCTCCCCCCTAAACCTGTGAGCAGACACAGAATGCTGTGATGATAACAAGCAATCAATACCAGGACAACTTATTCTGAGCCCTTCTTTAGCAGGACCACTGAACCCCAACCCTCCCAGTAGGCCCAGGGCTGTGTGCAGGCCGGCGGGCATGGCAGCCCTGATATCCACCGAGCCACAGGGCGGGGAGGGGGCTTCCCACCCAGAGGCCCCACCCCAACTCTCTGCACTGCCTTGGCATGTCAGTGGCAGTGGTCCTTGCTCGAGAGCAGGGCTGAGGGAGGCGGTCCCACCCAGAACAAGGCTGGTACAGCCCCTGGTTCCACAGGAATATCTGCTACAAGACACGTACCCACTTGGTCAAATTCTAGAAAGATCACAAGAAGGGCACTGTAAGGGGGAGTAACTTAAACGGGGTCACTTGCACCAATCGAAGGAAACAGAAGATGCCAAGTCAGACGCAACAAAGACAGTATTTCATGATGCTAAGTGTTCACAGCAAACCTGGCATTCAGTTGAAGCTGTCACAGATATCACTGCTTTAGCATAAGGGAAACCCTGGTACATTTGATCATAAGTCTTTCTATTTCATCCTGATACTCCCTCTGTGAGAAAAAGCGCTCACACTACAGGTTTTAAATGTTTATGGGTTTCTTACATCTGTCCAAAAAATACAAGCCATATAAAGCCATATATAAAGTAAGATACCCTTTATAATCAGCTCTTTCTCCTACTCCACAGGTGAGACAGGCCCAGGTGTTACCTGTGTTGTCGGGCATGGATGCCTGGTCAGTGTTGCGCTCCTTCTTGAAGACGATGTTGCCGAGCTGAAGAACCCCAGAGATCACCCGCAGCAAGCCTACAGAGTACAATCAAAGGCAGCTCAGAAGCAGATATGCGTAGACATGAGCCCCCCCAAGTGGGAGTGTCCTTTACCCAGGGGATCGATCCTTAAGCAAGACAAGCCAGGCAGGCGTCCATACTCACAGGAGGACCCTGCTCCTCCCTCTCCTGGGTCTCCCACAGGCCTCAGCCTGGGCAGCCCCATGCTCAGACAGAGCTCCGTTAGTACTCCCAACATTTCCAAGTCCACGCCTCTGGCCCAGGGGTCCACTGCCTGTTCTTGCAAATAGTTTATTGGAACATAGACAGGCCCATTCATTTCTGTATTTTCTGTGGCTGTGTTTGTGCTACAACAGAGCACTGAATAGTTATGACAGAAATTGATTGCATGGCCTGAAAAGCCTAAAATATTTACTGTCTGGCCCTTTACAGAAAAAGTTTTCCAATCTCAATTTTAGCCAAAAAAAAAACGCCTGAATGCTTCAAGCAAGGAGGCATGAGAATATATGATTACTGGAAGCTTTAAACGATATCCAGGCAACCAGGCAGTGTCCATGCTGCCCTAACTGCCCTTCCATAGCAAAGAGTTTGATGATTTAGAGGGAGGGGCCTGCCTCTCCATTAGGCCTTCGGAGGGATGCAGTGATGGGTAAAACATGGTCCCAGCCCTCTGAGAAACCCATGATCTAGTAGGACATACAAACACATAGGTAAGTATAGGTTGATAAGTGCCATGGTAGAGGATATAACAAGTAGTCCTAGAGCTCAAGTAAAATAAAAGAGGATAAAGAGCTACCCAAGAGTCTACAAACCTGACCTAAGCACCCTAGGGAAAAGGAATAGGACCCTGGCAAAGAAGAGTGAGGTAAACATCTACCGTTCTGATGCGACAATTCGAAGCCTAAATGTGAGAACTGGAGCTGAACTGACGCCAGTGACCTCACCTGGGCAAAGGTGATTCCAACCCGAATCCTTGCCCCACTCTCCCACAAGCACTCTGCCCTGAAGCAGACAGGCAGAGAAGGAATACCCTTCCATCTCCCTATTTTCTACAGATGGAACCTCAGGTGGCCAAGGGAGAAGACACAGGCATGGCTTCTCACACTGCTATTTATTCTGGGCTTCACCAGCACAAAGAATCTGGCCCCCAACCCTTCCACACTGCTGAAGACTTTGCACAGATTTGCTACTTTCAGCAATGGCAAGGGCTCCAATAGAGACCCAGACCCTGAAGAGAAGCAAGCCCTCCTTCCCCTCTGCAAAGAGGCCTGTGGTACCACCAGGAATCAACAGCCTTGAACTCTCAAATCTGAGGGACTGCCTTCTCATACTCTTGAGACCTTCTCTCTGGGTTCTTTGGGGCTCCCTGAGAGCCCCAGCCAGGGAGAGCTCTCCCAGGCCCATTGGCTGCCCTGGTGCTTCGGCAGTGCAGTGAGCAGCCTCCCGCCTATCAACCCTTACCCATCTGCTCATCTTCTGGGATGCCCATAATCCTCATGGCTTCCATGGTCTCCTGGAACATGTCCTTATCCTGCTGCCCAGGGATGGTGACATGCCCGTTGGACAGGAAACGGTATTTGTTGTATGGCTCCAACAGCAGATCGGCTGGAAGGAATGGAGGGCAAAGGAGAAGCGTCAAAACCAGAGACTACAGGCAACACTGCCATTTCCAAGGTTTGGGAGAAGAGACAATGGACTCTATGCCCTGAGATACTCTGGGAACTGTGGTGTTTCTAGGAGCCCTGACTTGGCTTAGCATCTGAGAATCTAACACCCATATAGCATAGCCGAGTCAGGTCCCATGATTTGCAGCTATATGCGTGAAAAGACCTAGCTTTTCTCTGGCAAGGTCAGAAACAGAAGACCAAGTCTCCTTGGTCAGAGAACGGAAGTCATTCTCTCTCACTTCTCCTCCCCAAACACAAGACCAGAGTTTTCATTTCCCAAATGGAGTTTGTGGCCTGATTCCAGCAAGAGACCCCACGGCCCAGCTACTTACTCTTCAGGTGCTCTCCAGCCCCAGAGAGGAGATAGTAGAAGATGTGGAAGGTCCGTTCTTCCTTGGCTTGGCGGATGGCACGCGACTTCTCCAAAAGATCTTTGTAAACACTAAGGAATTATATAATTTGTAGAGGTGATTCCCCACTTTCCTCTTATCTCTGATCAAAAAGCACTGAACTTCATTTCACCAGGTAGACAGAATGACACAGGGTGGCAGAACACCACAAAAATCAAAAGCAGACTACCTTAGTTCTTTGCTTCAAGATATGCGCATTCCAAAGAGAAACACACACACTCAGGAAACTGGTCTGTTTAAAAGGCCCCCTTCTCAGAAGGGAAGGGAAATAGGATAATCTTCGTAAGCAAAGGCCTAATTCTTGCGTTGGAGAGGAATAAAATAGCAGTCAGCTAAACCCAATCCAGCTACACTGGATGATTTTCAATAATTCTATCCCATTCCAAGCAGGACTTTATCCTATTAGCAAAGAAAAACCTGAACTCAGAACTGGGTTTTCAATGTACTTAGACTGGTAATCCTCTCAAAGCCACAGAGGAGGTGTCAGAACGGGTCCAGAAAACAGAATTTCTAGAATCAGGAAGCAGCTTCTTCTCTACCAAGACCCCTTCCTTCCAGACCCAGGAGGCCTTACAATTAGCCACAAGGATACAAGTCTCAATGTTGGCTCCAACAATGTAGCCGTTGACATCAAAGTTGATACGAATGAATTTGCCCTAAGGAAAGACGGATGAAGAGATTAGAGGGCCCCTGCTCTAGGGAGCAAGGAAGCTGCCAGGGAGAAAACCAAAAGAAACTACCCGGATGGGTCAGGGGACCCTACACCTGCCCTGGACTCAGGTGCCATGCTGCCTAGAGCCTGGGGACGAGGACTAGCCCAAGTGGTGCCATGTTCCTCCACAGAGGGGAAAAGCTGCAGTTATTTGGAAGTATTCCTCACTGCTCAATCTGACCCTGGGAACTAGCTGGATACTGGTTCCAACAAACAAGCAGGGGTGCAGTTTCCCTGCTCCCTTGCTATCTTCTCACCCCCTTTTCCAAAGGAGATTGGTAAGAGCAGGAGGACTGGTCCACTGAACTGCAATATGATCCAGCTTAATCTACACAACAGGACAGGACCAGGAAGCACCAAATCTGAAAACTCTTCACTGTTTTGGGGGCACGCACCCAATTCGAAGGCAACATTTTCCAAAGCTCTGAAGAGGTGCCAAGAGAGCTCAGGCAGAGTAAGCCCTCCACCTCCCTGCCCCAAGAGGTGGAACAGGCATTGCCACTCGCTGCTTACGAATCGTGAGGAGTTGTCGTTCTTCACGGTCTTGGCATTCCCAAAGGCCTCCAGGATGGGGTTGGCCTGCAGCAGCTGCCGTTCAAGCTCGCCCTGAAAGGAACCCAGAGGCACTGTGAAGGCCAGGCAGAGGGACAGCACCAGTGTCTGATGCCCAGCAGGCCAGGAACAAAGGCTTCCAGATAGGGCTCTGGTGGCCACCATGCTGGCTGTGGCCTGGGCCCTGTATCACTTAAAGGTGATGTTCCTGCCAGGCCTTCGAAATCTTGCCTGGTTTGCACTTACATGGACTTTACCAGCCAGTGGCCCTGGAAAAGGAAAAGTGGGGAAGTCACTCAGCCCCAGCAACCTGGTACTCACGGCCTGGACCTGACCTTGGAGGACCAGGTTTTAAAGCAGCACATCCACTAAAGATAAATAGTGGCGCTGTTCCTTCCTGGGAGAGACTCTCCATCTTTCCCTCCTTGCCGCTAGTCCCCACCCTACTCCCACTCTTTACGGAGGATGAAATTTGGGACCCAGATTTCATTAAAGATAAAAGCTCATCTCATCCACGTCCTCATAAACACTTCCTTTTCCTTACTGGTCTCCTGCCCTGCTAGGCCCCAAACCTGCTCCCAGCACCTCAGGGATCTAAGCATGGGATTAAAACTAGTTACCAATAGCACCAGTAAATCCTACTCATGATCTCCTGTGGTTTACAAGACATCCAGTACCTTTTCATCCTGGATACTCAAAATAATGTGGGTAGACCGGACAAACCATCGGGGTAGACCGCTCTCCCATCTGTCCTGTTTCACAGATGTCAATGCTGAGGCAGAAGGATGGGGAAGGATTTGCCCAAGGTTGTCCGGCTACCAACCAGGAGGGGCAATGGGGCCCAGGTCTCCCAACACACACCTCCCGGCCGCGGCTGCACTCCTTCCCCCACCCCAGCCCAGCCCCACCTGGGTGCTTGTCAGTTTAGATCAACCCTGGGGGCAGCCTCCTCCTCCCCATACCAGCTGAGAAAAATACAGGTCTCATTCATCTCGATTCTCAGGTATCCTCTAGAGGAAAGAATATCACAGAAGGCCAGGTATCCTCTAGAGGAAAGAATATCTCAGAAGGCCAGGCAGGGTTTTGTATTTATCTGCAAGGCTGAAGGCCAGCCAAGATTTTATGGGAATAAAGACTGCTCATGAGAGGTGGAAAAGAAAACTGGTAGCAGCAGATGCCAGGAGAGTCATGGTCTGTGGTCTCGCGGGCGCACCTGAGGCAGACGAGCTCTGCAGAGTACTGCAGATGTTCTGAATGCACGTGGACAGCACAGGAAGCCCGTCAGACCAGCAAACCCTGCTGCTCCTGATGGCCATCCTTAACCAGGCCAGGGGCTGAAGACAAACTCACAGAACAGGACTCCACAGAAGCAGCTGGCACCAGTGCTAAAAAGATACTGAGCTCCCACCCCCGCCTCGAGTGGGCTTGGGACGCCTGCCTAGAGCAGCCCGCGGAGCCAGACTTGGATGAGAGCTGCTTCCCCACCCACTAAAATGTTCCTCTCCAAGCATGGGCCAGGCTGCCAGATTGGCCAAGCCGCTCCCCTTCCCGCAGACGGGAGTGGGCCCACCATCCCCCAACCCCTGCTGTCTGCCTTGATCTGGAGGGAAAGCTAAGGTCTCTGTTTGGGACCACAAACAGTGGACCAGCAGGCCAACTTGGGAGCAACCCCTTCAGTTCCAGAGCTGAGTTCCCCACTGGCAAGGGTGATGGCTAACCTATGAATTTTTCTTTATTGAAATGTAGTTAGGCATGGAAGAGACCCATTTTTCAATGAAACTGGCATAATACAAAACGGCAAGGTATTACATACAATATATGCTCTTAAGGTTTGGAATTACCCATCTGGCTTCACAGGCTCCACTGGGTGTTGTTTCTGTGAGTGGGTCCCAATGAATCCATAAAACACAGTAGGAGAGGAGGAGGAGAAGGGATCAAAGGTCAGTGTTCAGACTACGGAAGTGTAAATGGAAAGTCCTTTCACCCAAAACTGCAGGCCCCACACTCTGAAGCTCTGCTTACCCCACCAGCAGTCCTGATGGAAGCCTAGCCTCCCCACGTCAGGGTGAGATTTGGAACCCTCTGTCTGATGGCCTTGGGATGAGCAGCTGAGTCACTCCAAGTGAGAGGGTGGGCTCGCTCCCCGAGTGCGTCATGACAGACCTCAGACCACCAGGCCGGCTACACCGAGTGCAAGAGCAGCTCCTGCGCCAGCTGCATGTGAAAATCACGGCGCAGCTTCAGGCAACCAAATCAACCAAACTGGTCGCCGGCCTTTAGAAGAGAGGCCCTGAGCAGTTATCAGAAGTCAGAGGCAACTGATGCAATCACTGTGGCTGCTCACAGACTCAGGATAGCGTATGCATTCTGAGAGAGAGAGGGCGTGACCAGCATGCTCCCGCTTATCGCCCCCTATGCCCTATATGATGTCCTTGCTGAGTGCTCAGGGCCTGCCTTCCCCTGTGTAGTTAGAGTCCTAGACACGAAGCATGTGGGTATATTTTATTGCTTTGTAATTGTGGTTTATCTTCTGTCCTCTAGGGCAGAGACTCCAGTGTACCCCTCCAGAGAACCAGGCACATTCTTGGCATTTAATAAATAGTAGGAAAATTTATTTTACTGCAAATTCAAAAGTGAGAAACTAAGCCGGGGAACTCCTAACCTCACTCTTAGCTCTGTTTTTAAAATAAACTCCTAAAATGAATGGAAAATGGGGGATGGATGGAGAGGAGAAAAGAAACATTATTGGTTTCTAAATATAACTCCTGACACTCCAAGGGAAAAGATTCAGAATGTCTTGTGAAGTTTGGCACATAAAAAGTTACTTTTGGTTCAAGTCCAGAAAACGGTACTCATTAGGGCATTCTGCAGGACACACCTCAGATCTGCATGCAAAGAGACACACGCCCCTACTTACATCCAGACGCGGCACGCAGCATGCCAGTAAGGTGGGGCCACCAAGAGCGGCTGAGTGCACCTTGATGGTTTGAGGGGATCCCACTGGCACTTAGATTTCACCAGGAAGTTTAAAAGTGTGTGCTTAAGAGAGAGAGAGTAAGAGAGTACCACACGGTCATGCTTAAGACTGAGCATCCCCAACCTCTGGGAAACTTTATCAGGGTCTTTCCCAGCCATGCTTCTGACCAGCATGGGGGTGACAGGTGAGAGGGGCTGGCCATCTGCCTCTGTTCCGGAACGCTGAGTCCCTAGGTTCTGAAGACTGGGTTTCCATTCCACTGGGCCTAGGTCAGGCATCTGAATTGGGCCTTACATCTACTGTGCGCTGGGGGGCATCCTGGGCATGACCGGGGTTTCTGAGGTTATCTAAGTGGCGAGACCCATCCAATTTTGCAGGAGCTGTCATTTCAGAGTGCACAAGAGGTCACCGTGTGTCACACCCAGACCCTCCCAAAACAGTCAGTGAGCCGAGCCTACAAGAACAGCTCTAGATGCAGAAGGTGACAATGGTGTAGAGTGAAAAGCTGCTTAGAAAAAAAATAAATACTTCAGGGGCACACGATGGGCAGAACACGCATTCCTGGTGCAGAACGTGCAGTAAACGTGCAGCTCACCTAGCGAGGCCACTGCCGAGTTCGACCACAATCCATCAAGAGGGAGAGGGAAGAAAATGGAAGTGAGATGGCTTTCCCATTGCTCTTTCTCTCTTCACTGGGGGGCTGTCCTCCCAGACACATTTCCATAATAGGGAAAAGGAGCAGGAATTCAAGACCCTGCAAGCTCCTTCAATGTGAGAACCAAGTTTTGGAATCTCTTCTTGCAACTTCCAGAGGTAGCTCCTATATAGCAATTAGTTGCAAACTTCCGGAGTTCTGCTATGCAAACCCCCAGGTTGGATCATCTCCAGGTTCCACAGCAACTTGGAAAGTTACAAAGCCAAGGGAGAAATGGGCTTGCTACCACAAACCTGCTACCATCAGCCCCACTTGCAAAAGGGCTAAGTCACAGCCGCAACAGAAGCAGCAGCTTCGTACCCCGGAGCAAGCTCATTCTAAGCAGAAGCGATGATACATTAAATGCTCTTCCTTGGGAAGATCAGACATTTCCTCAGTCATCCTACCAGAGGCCCAGAGAGCGGCAGTGCGGGAGGAAGGCCCTGACACTCACCTGGTCCTTCTTGCTCTTATGCGAGGAGGCCACATGAGCCAGGTACTGGATGACTTTCTTGGTGTTCTCCGTCTTGCCAGCTCCAGACTCACCCCTGACAAGAGAGGCAAGAAAGCCCTCAGAGGACAGGGCGGCAAGTCCTTTAAATCTGACCCTGCCCCACTGTGTGCCCTCTCCTGCCTACTACTCTGCTGGGCGTCAGAGAGGAACCCAACACCTAGCAGCAGAAAAGGGGACAGTCAAATAAAGGCTACACTCTGGAATCCTCACGCAGTCCATTTCCCAGGGCCCTCCAGGGGCCTGATGAGAATAAACATACACTCACTGCCTGTCCTGGTCACTTGGCAGCCTTTGCATTCAAATATTTTAGGAATCAGTTTAAGGCAGCTGGTGATTTAGGGGTCAAAGGCATTTATACATGTCCCTTTGAAATGTCACTTGAAGGAATGCTCTGTACCATTAACTCCCTCAGCAATGGGCTTCTCTGTCTCCTTGTTAGGTTCAGAGGGTGAGAGTGAGAGGACCCAGTGTCCGCTCACATCCAGGTAAAGAAGCCACTCTTCAGAGCCAGAAGACTGGCTTCCTGCTCAAGAGCTATGGGAAAGTCAATCAATTCCCAACTGCAACCAGTCTCTTCTCTGCTACAAACCTCACCCCTCTCCCACCCACTGGCTCCTCTGAGAAAGACCGATTAAATCTCTGGCCATGAACTAAAGCTCACCCTTGCTGTAGAAACACTGAACAGCAAACACATAACCTTAAGTCCTGCCCTTGAGAAGGGGATGGGGGATGTTAGAAGTGGGAATGGAACTCATCAGCTCGTAGTAAAGGAGCCCTCAAGAATAAGAACAGGTCAGGGTGAAAACAAGGCACCCACTCCAGCAAAGAAACACTTACGTGCACAAAATGGACTGATCTTCTCGATCTGCAAAAAAGGTAACATCAGATGAGACAGAATAATATTAACTTTTGCCAGATACAAATAGGAATTTGGCTTCCTATGAGCATACCATTTCGCAAAGGAGAAATACAAAGCCTTCTCGGGGGCCCTCAGGAGCCCAGACAACACATTGACCAGCAGCCCCAGACAGAGAAGGAGCATTCGCAGCGGCAACGCCATTGGGCAGCTGCTCCAGTCTCCCAGGCCGGGCTCAGGCTGCTCCACCTTGCTGGCATCCCTCAGTCACCGTAGAGACTAAAAGCTAATGTGTAGGAAGCACCCCAGGAGTCTGCTTTACTTGTGGCAGGTATTTTAAATAGTGTCCCAATTTAAATAAGGAGCACTGCTTAAGAGGGAGGGAGGAAGGTGGAGTGGCTGAGGCTCAGCTTTGCCACCAGCCAGCCCTGGGGTAAAATGCTGCCTCTACTGGGTACGACCTGTGGGAGTACCGTGGACACGTGTGGCCTCTGAGCCTCAGCCTCCTCCTCCTCCTCCGTGATGTGGGATAACGGTACACGTGCAAATAAAATAGGTGAAAGAGCCCAGCATGTGCAAGATAGTTAATAATGTTAATTGTGAGATGATTAGAAAAGAAGAAAAGCCCATCCAAACGACAGCTTCTGACAAGTTTCTGGGACAACTAGTGCTGGGCATCCAATTTTTTTTTTTTTTCTTTTTGCATGGGCAGGCACCAGGAACTGAACCTGCCTCTCCGGCATGGCAGGCGAGAACTCTGCCTGCTGAGCCACCATAGCTCGCCCTGGGCATCCAATTTTAAGCACTGGCTGACAATACAAACTCAGTGTTTTTCTTTTTCATCTACCCCACCTGAGAGCCTCCACCCCTCTGTCCTTGAAGTCAAACTGGCCCAAATCTATGCTTAGCCTCCTTCCTAATGACTGGTCTGCAGTGCATTTATCTAATTCCCGAGCCTTGGTTTCTGCATCCATAAAATACATGTGCTCCTAACTCCCTGTAGGATTATTTTGAACACCAGGAATAATCCAGGAAATGGACCTGGCCTGGGACCTTGTGCACAGGGAGCTCCACAGTGGGGGCCGCTCTGTGTCTCCCCCTCATGAAGTCACCGTCATAGGGGCAGTGGGGGCAACCAGAGGAGTATTAGGAATCAGCAGTGGTCATGTCGGTGACAGAAGGACGCACGGATGCTGACGTTTTCTGATGGACACACTCCCAGACTCACACTGCCCAGCCAGGGCCTGCAAGACTGGGCATCAGCCGAATGAGTCGGGAGAATGACAGCCGGCTTTCTGGAGTGTGAGGCTTCAAGAGGTGGATTTAGCTGTTGGACACCCGGCTACTGGACAAGGTGGGCTCTCTAGAAGCCTGATCTTGGTCTCAGGCGAGGCTGGGCATTATGCTGTTTCCTCTCCCATCTACTGGTCGACCGAGAGGCAAAAGGGGTAGGACAGAAAGAAGGTGAAGCTAACTCTACACCCAGCACACACGGCAACTACCCTGCCCTCACCTTTTGCTTTCTCTTCCCACAAAGAAATGTCAAAATAGTGGAGTGCAAGAGACCCCATCACTCCCAGTCAGACAAATATACCCCACCAAGGTCAGAATCACTGTAGTGGGCCCAAAGGGGGCAACCTCCCTCCCGCCTATCTTTTCCCAAACCAGCGCCCCCCGGGGCTGTGCAGAAAGGCCTGAGATAAGAACTCCACAGCGGCTCAATGCTGGGGAAGGAGGCAGTGGGGGCATGAAGGCTGGGGAGACAGAGGGCACTCTTTACCCTACCTCCCTAAGAGCAGCATGACAGGCAGTAAGGGTTGGGCGCCAACATCTTTGCGATCCCTGGCCCTCACTGCTCCCCCACCACCACCACTGCAGCTCCCCGCGGTCTGCCCGGCTACAGGCATGTTTAGTCACCACTCCACCAGGAGGCAAAAATGTACCTGCACGTGCTGGCAAGTCAGGAGACAGTAATGGGCCAGTGCTCCCATAAAAGGAAACATTCCCATCCCTTCAGAAGGAAATGTTTCCCAGGGTTGCCTAAGCCAGATCCTATGATGACTAGAATTCCTCTAATTGTGTGAGGAGGAGTCAGATGCTGGGCTGCTGACAACAGGAAGCAGAGCCCCTAACCACACACATGTATGTGCATGTACATGGCCACACAGGAACACAGGCACAAACATACCCCCAGGCACATCTGTTACAGACACGCAGGCACACAGACAGATACATACTTATACACACAGATGCATGTGCACACATGTACAGAAGCACCCGTACACAGCTGCATATGACTTGTGCACACAGGTACATGCATGCAGGCACACATGTTTGTACACACTGATGCACACAGAAACACGTGCGTGTAGCATATGAGCACACAAAGCCACAAGCACACAGATGTACAAAATGGACACGGACACATGTACAAACACATTTTATACTGGGCATACACATATGCAGACACATGCACATGCAGATTGTGTACACACTGGTACATATACACAGACACATTGCCACACACACAGACAGGCAGGCGTGCACACAAACAGGTACATGGAAACAGATATGTGCACAAGCACACACTCTACATTCCAGAATTCCAGAACCAAACTCATTGTAACTTTCGTGCCACCTCAATCCCCCTTTTCTACTTCTCTGACTTTCACCTCCAATTTTTACAATGAAGTGGGGCGACCATGGTAAACACAACCTAAAAAGAAACAGTCCAAGGCTGTCATATTATGCTTTGTAGAAACCTTAATGGGTTTTGCCAGAAAGAGTCCTTGGGGCAAATGCTTTGACAGAAAAACTGATGGGAGGCTTTTCTCTTCAATTCTTGCCCTCACTACTTGCCCCAAATCCACCTGTCTGGAATGAATGGCACCAAGGCTTCTTACATCCATAGATCTTTTCAATTCTTGCAGAAAGTTTTCCTCAAAACTTTTATTGTGAAAGGTTCATAATAACCTTTCCAGGTAGATAAGGCAGGTTATTAGTATCCCTACTTTGCATGGGTTCCTTCTCACAGCTGTTCTCCCAGACTTGTTCCTGGGCTCAGAAGCAACTCTCCTGAGCTGTGAGATGATTAGAATTTATGAAGCCAGCTGGCTCTTGGCCTGACTCAGTTTATTCTGCCAAACCACCCTGTGTATTCTAGGGGGACCTGTCTTTACCACTCCCTCCATAGGGCCTTCACCACACTTCTCCCTTCCAAAGACGAGGCCACTCTCTGGAGTCCAGCACAGGCCATTTGTTTGAGTTCAAGACATTTTTTGGCTTATATGGACTAAAGGATTATTTGAAAATGCCCTTCCTTCCACTGAACTGGGAAAGACAGACAGACAGACACAGACATACACCTACATACAAACCCTGCAGCCAGGAACCTGGGAGAGCAGGGCCACCTGAGGACCCTGCCCTGGAGACTGGACACTCTGCCAGGATGAAGGTCCTTAACCCTGAGCCTTTCCTGCCCCAGCTCCTATCCTGGTGGGAGTGGGCTAGTGGAAGAGGCTTGATAATGCATCAGAGGCTTGGTGGGGCAGTGGGGATTGGGTTCTTCAGAGTAAAGTCTGAAAACTGGTCCCTGCGTCTGGAGCAGGTACTAAAAGGTAAAAGCAGGGAGCTGCAGCTAGGATCTCCACAGCGCACTTCCCTGCACTTCCACTGCGGTGCCTGGCTCCCCTGACTGCTCTGGGAATTGGAGCTCTCCTCAGTGACAGGAAGGAGGGGGAGGCCCTCTCCCCCAGGACTGCTAGGAGGACAGAACGGGTACTGGGTGCAGCACAGAAGCCTGGGAAATACTTGTCCTTAACTACAGGGGGCCCCGCCTTCCCTCTCCCAAGCTTTCCACTACACACCTTCCTTAGAACAAAAAGGGTCTCAAGTTACACCATCAGGATGCATGCCTGGAGGCCAAGCCCAGGTGGCCTGGTAGGGGTGGGCAGCAGCCTTCCCAGGGCTGTCAGGGAGCTGGCTGTGGGCAGCTGCTGTGTGAAGGGCTTAGAAGACCCCTCCCCACAGCCCACCCCCTCCTCGGCTCAGGTGGGGGGGCACCCTGACACAGGTATCCATCCCCATCACAGACTCTTGCTAAGGGCTTATCACTCACTTCCTGTGCCTGAGTCGCTGCAGGCCAACTCTTGTCCATAAAAGGCCACACTCAGCAGCAGAAGTGACATCAGCCACGACAGGAAGTACAGAAAGAAGAGAGCGGGGCCTGGTTGACTGACAGCCGCTGGCAGGGACTGACTGAGCCCGCTGGATAAAATAACACCTCCCTGAGGTTCCAGCTCACTGCTGCTCTAGGGAACACCTGAGCAGCCTGCTCTGGGACCCCTGCTTTGGGTCAACCAGGTTTCCTGACAACTGACTGAGGAAGGGAAATGGACCAAGGAAAAAAAAATTTTTTTTAAAGGGAAGGATGGTGTTCTAATTTGCTAGCTGCTGGAATGCAACACACCAGAGATGGATTGGCTTTTAATAAAAGGGGATTTATTTTGTTAGTTCTTCAGGGAAAAGGCAGCTAACTTTCAACTGAGGTTCTTTCTTACACAGGAAGGCACAGGATGATCCCTGCTGGCCTTCTCTCTAGGCCTCTGGGTTCCAACAACTTTCCCCAGGGTGATTCCTTTCTGCATCTCCAAAGGCCTGGGCTGAGCTGTGAGTGCTGAGATGAGGTATGCTGAGCTGCTTGGGCTGTGCTACCTTGTGCTCTCTCATTTAAGCACCAGCCAATTAAATCAAACATCATTCATTGCAGCAGGCACACCTCCTAGCCGACTGCAGATGTAATCAGCAATGGTTGAGGTTCACATGCCATTGGCTCATGTCCACAGCAACAGAACTAGGTGCCTTCACCTGGCCAAGTTGACAACTGAATCTAACTACCACAGATGGCTTCAGGTTGGGTGAGATGCCTACAGGTAAAGACTGACTGGATGAACCCTGACAAATACCTGAAACTTTCCTCCATCAAGGTAAGATCTATTCAGCTTGCTTTTCACGAAAATTCCAGAGCGGATCAGGAGTCTCCGACTGGTAGTGGCTGCACCTCTTGCAGTGAATCTTGTTTGGCTTCATGTGGGAGGGGGAGTCTCAGGCTGCCTGGGGCAAACTTGCCAAACCGCTTCAGACAGCATTTAGACCCCAAGGGCCAAGGGTAAAGCACTTCACGTGGAGGCCTGGGGGTCCTGAGCTCTGCACGGGAGGGCTGGGAAGGCCTTGTGAGGCAGCTGGTTCAATCACCTCATTTTACAGAGTAGGACACAGGGTCCTGAGAAACCCAATGGCTTAATCAGTCTCACAGGCTGGCCAAAACCCCAAGCCTCTGGGTCCTTTCCCTAACTAACCCATCATGGGCTCCTGAAGGGCAAGCACCCTGGACCTTTGCCGTCTCACCCCAGAGCTGCAAAGGGAGGTGCTGCAGGGCTTGTGATTGATCTTGTTTTAACCCACACAGGGCCTTTCAAGTCCATCTGCTGGTTTTGCCAAAAGCCAGACCAATTCCACCAGCTTAGGGTACAAGCCCTGGGAAGGAAAGAGGTGAGGAATTGCGGGGTTTCCTATCAGCAGAGGTTGCATGCCGAGGCTGGGCAGTGTGTGCCTGGCGTCCTGGGGCCTGCCGACAGCCTGCTCACCTCAGGATCAGTGGGCCACAGAAGCCCCTGCTGCAGCTCCCAAGCACACAGAGCGATTGTCAGTAAACGTTCTCTCCAAGGCAGTCCCTGACACAGAAAGATGCTTAATCAGCAGCAAAGCAAGCCCAAGACCAGTTCAGCGGGGCCCAGTGCCTCGGCCTACAGCCCTGCACTCCCTCAGGCAGGATTTCATTTGAACCTGGCTGAGGAGGCCCAAGTCCCACCCCCACCATGCTGCCTTGATAATGAAGGAGCTCAAGGGATGGCTCTGAACTTTCACTATGCTGAAAGCAAGTGACGTCCCCAGACAAATGCGCCCAGCAGAACACAGGTAAGCTTCCAACACCCAGGCACACCTGCGAGAAATGCCCCTGGTGGTTGATCCACCTTCCTGTGGGCAGGACAAGGAAAGAGAACAGTCCCCTGAGCAGATGCTGCAGAGGCAGCTCTCACAGGTCTCTCAGACTGGTGGGAAATTCAAAAGTTAAGCAGGGGCGCCATCACAAGTGCGCGCTGACCAGCCACAGCCAAGGCAAGCGGGACTCCCTAGGAAGGTTCTGCCTTGCACTTCCCCAACATTCCTCTCCAGGAAAAGGAAGGACACGGGCAGGAAGGGGCCCTTGCAAAACCCCAAAGGAGAACAGTGTTTTTGTTTTTTTTTTCTTTTGACAAGTCCCAGAGCCAGAACTGAAGAGAAGGAGGGCACTCACCAAGGGCCAGAGGGGGACTCATCAAAGGTTAAATGTACAAAGCAGCTTGGCTGTTAGGGATTTCACAGGGGAGTTGTTGTTTGTTAGTTTGGCAGGGCGGGAGCACTGTTCACAGAGAGATGGTAGGCCAAGTTGTCAACTACACCCAAAGTTTCAGGTTCCAAGGGGGCACTTTCTTATCTACCACCTCATTAAAAAAAAGAAGAAGAAGAAGCAAACCTAAAGCTGAATCCTTGAAAAGAATCCATTAACCACAGATCCGTCTTCTAGAAGAATATTTTACAGAAATGAGACTGACGGGCAGGACCATATTGTAATCAAGCAGCCTCAGTCAGGGCCCAGGCTTTCTTTCTGAGGGGCACAGCAGGCAGACTCCTTGGTCAGCTCCGCAGAGTCTGGACACTGGACCTCCTTCCTCTCTGGTGTTTGGCCGGCAGGCCCCAGGCCAGCTTGTCACGTGCCTCTTCTGGTTTATCGCAAGGACAGGCAATAGAAAACCACTTCAGCATCATCGAAGAACCATCTCTGGAGCGTTCCCAACGCTCTCCTGAAGCTCAACTGAGGCCACGTTTACCCAGAGTTCTCAGAGCTGCCAGCTCCAGTCCGAGGACGAGATCAGACAGGGCGGAGGCTGCACCTGCTGGCCTGCCCCTGTGTGCTCTGCAGCTGCTGCAGTGGAAGACAACTTTTGACAAGTCACTTCCTGTGCGTGCTACTGCAGAGAACCTGAGCTCCTGGCAGGCCCTCTTTCAGGAGATTAAAAAGCCGAGCTAGAGAAGCATTTGGTTTTCACCATCATTAAACAAGAAGGAGCATGGATGAAGAAATGAGTAATTTTAAGGTTATATGTCTGGCAGGGGCAATTCAGTCAAGAACCCAAGTTTTCAGACTCCTACTGCTACCTTTTAGAGAGCACTTATCAGAGCCCAGGCATCACACACAGAGCATCTCGTCTAATCCCCACAGAACCCCGCAAAGGAAGTTCTACTAAGCCCGAGTGCAGATGAGAAAACAAAGTCTCAGATTAACCTGCTCCATCCGTGGGGAATGGCGACATGAGCCATTGCTTTCTCCAACATGCCCATGCAGCATGCGGGGACCGGGCCTTTGCGTGGTGGTGGCTGGCAGGGCTGGCAGCTCCTGGCCGGCACATTCCTACCGGAGTGGACTCGCATCTGTGGCTTCCTGCTGCTCCTGCCCCCAGCTGCCTGACCCAGTGCGTCCGTTCAGAATGAGGCTTGATGGTATCCCCCAGCTTCTGACCAACATGGTGCTTCTCCTTAGAAAGGCCTCGGAAAGCAGGCGGCTCTACAGGGACAACCAGCAGGGCAGGGAGCTGGGAGGTCTCCCTGCCAACTAAACCAACCAACCAGAAAGAGGAACTCCTTCAAACGCTAGGCAGAGAAAATGAGGGAGAACAGTGCCCCGCAGGTGAGCGCAGGAACGGAGGAATGGGGGAAAGGGGAAATACTGGCTCCTGGGGCAGTCTCCCTGGGTACCTCTGGACAAGCCAGTCAACATTTCTGGGCCTGTAAATTAAAAGGAACATGCTCAGATGTGAAGAAGATGCTAAAATTCTAACCTTCACTGTTGACCCAAAAAGGTGAGCCAATCCCCGAGAGGAATGTGGACACTGTCCCAGACACTTAGAGCAAGGCCTTGGTAACCTAACCAACCACTTCTCGTCAAGTTTCCACTGAGAAGCAGAGGTGGGGGGGGGGGGGGGCTAGCACGGAGCAAAGGATTAAATAGTTCTCAGATTAGCTTAGGCCTGGAATGAGAGACCCTGCTGCTGCTTCTTTCCCCCAGAAATGCTGGGAGCTCGTTAAAATACCATAGAGTCACTGAAAGCAAACAAAACCTGGCATTCTAATTACCACAGAAGGTTATTTTTCCTGCTTCTGCTGGGGAGATAACTGGGCTCAGTCAGATTCTTCCACCAGCCAGTTCTCCTGTAAGAACACACCTGCCTTTATCCACAGAAGGAGACACTGCGCCTAGCCCAGGAGTGCCATTTTCCAACCCAGCCACACCTGTTACAGGCCACAAGTGTCTTCCGCCTGAATTCCAGGACAGCTCCTTGAACCCGCTCTGGGACACACCCCTATCATCCTAAAAGCTGAGGTTTGCCTAGCAAGGGCTGGCAGCACAGAAGGCAGAAGCGCTCTCATCCTCCTGGTCTGAGACTGTCCAAAGCTTTCAGCTCCTTTACAGAACCCTGAGAAACTGGCCAACCAAGGCAGGAACTTTACTAACAGCCGTGACAACAAATCAATCTAACAGAAAAGCCAGGGTTGGGAGGAACCCACCTTGTCACCACAGCCTTAATTAATCCAAGGCTGGGGACACCCAAAATTGTGTTGGGCACAAGTGGGCTGTGCAATAATCACTTATTGACAAATATCTGCCAGGTTTTCCACAAGGTTCTATCCCCATAGTGCCCTCTACAACCACCCCAGGCCTCAGAGACCTCTCAACACCCAAGATACCTGACATCTGTTTCAGTCCTGCTAAAACCAGGTATAGGTAACGAAGGGTCCCGCTCTCTATGGCTCGTCTCTCCATCTGGATTGACAGGCCTTTCCAGGGCTTCCAGGGCCTCCACAGCTGGTATCAAACCACTCGGTATTCTGGCACTTCCTATCTCTTATGTCCATGGTCTAATCCAAGGACACCATATGCTGCCAAGCCTCATCCTGCGCCCACAGCAGACAGCACTAATCTATCACAGCATTCCTTGGCTTTAAGTCACAAGTCCTTGTCAACATGGGGCTCTAGGCAACACCACTGAAGGATCAGAGTTGACACTAAGAGTGAAGCTAATCTGCACTGCTTGTCCAGTAGTTCTCAACTGGGGGCAGGTTTGTCCCTCCTCATAGGGGACATTTGGCAATGCCTAGAAACATTTTTGGTTATCACATATGGGTGGTACGGTGCTTCTGGCATCTAGTGGGGAGAGGAAGTTTAGGATGCTCCTAAACTTCATAAAATGAACAAGACCGCTCCCTACAACAAAGAATTATCTGGCCCCAAATGTCAACAGTGCTGAGGCTGAGAAACCCTGGCTTAGTCTACCATGGGGATAGTGTGGCCATATAAATTTTATTCCAAACTGGGATGCCTTTTTTTAATCAAAAAAAATATTTTATTGATAAATTTTATCATAAAAACATTCTGTACATGGTGTACAATCAATGGCTCACACAATCATCACACAGTTGTATATTCATCACTATGATCATTTTTTAGAATATTTGCATCACTCCAGAAAAATAAATAAAAAGAAAAATGAGAAAAACTCATACATACCATACTCCTTACCCCTCCCCTCTCACTGAGGACTTGTACTTCCATCTACCCAATTTAACCTCTGTTACCCCTATTACCTGCTTTTTTTTTCAATCCATATTTTTTTTACTCATCTGTCCATACCCTGGATAAAAGGAACATCAGACACAAGGTTTTCACAATCACATGGTCATACTGTAGAAGCTATATTGTTATACAATTGTCTTCAAGAATCAAGGCTACTCATGTTTTATCTACCTTATCAACAGACAAGTAAAACATATGGAATAAAAATAAGTAATAGGGGGAACAAATGTTAAAATAAATTTAGATTGAAATGCTGGTGATCAATGAAAGGGAGGGGTAAGGGGTATGGTATGTATGAATTTTTTTCTGTTTTCTTTTTATTTCTTTTTCTGAATTGACGCAAATGTTCTAAGAAATGATCATAATGATGAATATGTAACTATGTGATGATATTGTGAATTACTGATTATATATGCAGAACGGAATGATCATGTTAAGGATGTTTTTGTTGATATATTTTTTAAAAAAAAAAAAAAAAAAAAAAAAAAAAACAAAACAAAAGACTTTAAACTTAAAAAAAAAAAAAAAAGAAAGAAAGAATCAAGGCTACTGGAACACAGAGCAACCATTTCAGGGATTTCCCTCTAGCCACTCCAATACACCATGTGCCAGTTTGAATCTGTGGTGTACCCCAGAAAAGCCACGCCCTTTAATTCCCATTCAATATTGCTGGCTGGGAGCTTTTTGATTGTTCCCATGGAGATGTGTCTCACCTGATGTGGGTACTAACTTTTGAGTAGAGGGAGATGAGACTTCACCCAATCCAGGTGGGTCTTGATTACTTTACTGGGATCCTTTAAAAGAGGAAGCATTTTGAGATACCCAGAGAGACAGAGCCTTGCAGCCAGAGACCTTTGGAGATGAAGAAGGAAAACACCCCCGGGGGAGCTTCATGAAACAAGAAGCTGGGAGAGGAAGCTAGCAGATGCCACCATGTTTGCCATGCGCCTTTCCAGTAGAGAGAGAAACCCCGAACGTCATTGGCCTTCTTGAACCAAGGTATCTCTCCCTAATGTCTTAGATTAGACATTTCTATAGCCTTGCTTTAATGTGGACATTTTCACAGGCTTATAACTGTAAACTAGCAACTTAATAAATTCCCCTTTTAAAAGCTGTTGTTTCTGGTATATTGCATTTTGGCAGCTGGCAAACTAGACCACACCATAAACTAAAAAGGGATATCTATATAATGCATAAGAATAACCTCCAGGATAACCTCTCAACTGTTATTTCTATTTCAGTTTTCAACTGAATGCCGGTTTTCAACTGAAATCTCTCAGCCACTGAAACTTTATTTTATCTCATTTCTCTCTTCCCCCTTTTGGTCAAAAAGGTTTTCTTAATCACTTGAAGCCAAGTCTTGGCTTATCCTGGGAGCGCTGTCCCATGTTGCCAGGGAAATTTACACCCCTGGCACCATGTCCCATGTAGTGGGGGAGGGCAATGAGTTAACTTGCCGCATTGGCTGAGAGAGGCCACATCTGAGCAGCAAGAGGTTCTCTGGGGGTGACTCTTAGCTCTAATTTTAAGTAGGCTTAGCTTATCCTTTGCAGGAGTAGGTTTCATAGGGGCAAACCCTAAGATCGAGGGCTCACCCTGTTGATTTGGCTGTCCCCACTGTTTGTGAGAATATCAGAATTTCTCCAAATGGGGAAGTTGAATATTTCCTCCTTTCTCTCCAGTGCCCCAAGGGGACTTTGGAAAATACTTCTTTATTTACTGTCCAAATTACTTTGGGATATTTGGGGGCTTCATACCTACCTGGATAAACCAACAAAGCTTCACACCCTTTTCAAGATTCCATGTACTTACAGTGTTCAACTAAACTATCCATTCAAGTTAAATTAGGAAATGTACTACCCAAAATATAAATTTTGCACCAAATAAACATCTCTCCTTTGGTCTCATACAGAAGCTGAAGTTTTAAAAAAATGGACAATATCATCCTTTACCCTATATTCTGACTTATCTTAGTCCTAACCAGATTAGTGCCTCATTCATAGCTCTACTCAAAGTCAGATCCTTTTTTCAACTTTTTAAACAGTTCCTGTATGGGGTACTGCTGACTTTCATAGCTTCAGAGCTCTAATTCTGAGTCCCAGGTACCACATAAATATCAAATGAGGATATACTTGAAAGGGAAAGAGGGAACTAATTAGTAATAACTCCTGGACAGCAGGCATCAGTCAGGACGGTCCAGGCAAACCAGGACATTTAAGAGATAAACGGAAGGAAGTCCCTAGAAAGGGTCAAAGAGCTCATCACTCATGTATGTCATAAGAGTCCCCAGACAAAGCCACCACTACCTTATTTGGCAGAATACATGCTAATAGGTCAAAAGCCAAAGCCTGCTCAGGAAAGGAATCTTTTCCTAGTTTTTGTTTAAAGAAAAAACAGAAAGGGTACTGCCTGGTCATGCCTTTTAAGGTGCGAGAGGCAGAGAATAAACTTGTTTTCCCCAAGGTCGGCAATGTGTACTAAGACTATGCTCCAAAAGAGAAAAGCTGATTTTAATAGCCTGCAGACCCAGAGGCTCTACTGGCAACTATATGCTTTAGGGCAAGAATCAAAGTTTCAGAAACTTTCTTTACTGGTAAACCATCTTGTCATAATACAAGTAATGCCGGTTATCAACTTCTTCCATGCTTCAAGAACAAGAAATTCTAATTTCTGCTAATTGCTTTGCAGGTCCACTGTGTACAGGAAGAACCTTCTCATGAGCTTAGAAACGCCCTCACTTGGTTAACACGGGGGCTAAAGAACTCCAGCAAGTCCAACACTAAGTACAATTTCAGCTTGAGAGTCAGAAAGCACATGGACCCAGCACCTGCACAGATGTTAATCTGAAAACCCCAAGATTTTAGGTTCCCTATACCCACAAGTGTATTTTCTATCCCTAATCTCCAAAAGATGAAAACACCCACCCACTTATCCTCATAATTTGGGCACGGCCTCAAATTTCTATGAGGCCTTTCTGTCCTAATGAAGACTTCCTGGTCAACACAAAGGAAAGCTCCAGCCCTTTGCCTATTCAGTGTTTTTAATTATCCCCAACCTATGGAATTGACTTTGGTTCTCCCCCTCCCCCAACTTTTTGTTGCTGTTCTTGAACAAACAGAAGTTGGATGGATCTCTTTGGAAAGGAGTCCCACGGGGTGTCTGAAGAAAGACTGGAAGTCCAGTTTCAAGAGCTACACCTCCTGGAACCGTGCCCTTTTTTTTTTTTTGCATGCACAGACACCGGGAACCGAACCCGGGTCTCCAGCATGGCAGGAGGGAACTCTGCCACTGAGCCACTGTGGCCCGCCCTGGCACCATGCTTTTCAACACATTATTTTTTGTCATAGTGGCATACCTACCAACAAAGCAAGCCTATGCTAGAAAACCGTTAAAATCCAGAACCCAAGTGTGGGAATGTGCCCGTCTTCAGCAGTTCAGATTTCAGGAAGACTCCAGGGTACACGTTTTGCACAAGGACCGTTAAGGCAGCCAGGGGAAGGCCACACTCTAGAGCTACAGACTAGGACTCTTCCGGAATCTCACAAGTGTCCTCCCACCAGACTGTGCCAGTTAACACTTAGAAACAGACTCCCTGTTTTAAAACCAAAGAATGGAAAAAATTTTTAAATATTAAAAATAAAATAAATAAATATATAACAAAGAGTGGGCTTCCTCAAAGAATGATGGTTTTGTGAATATAAAACCAAAGGCTTGATTCCTGGTGCCTGCCCATGCAAAAAAAAAAAAAAAAAAAAAAAAAAAAAGCCCAAAGGCTAGGCCAAACCTGTACATCCTACATATGTTCTTCAAGCTCGACAATGAAATTCCTTCTCCAAAGCACCATGAATGTGGTATAAGGACAGGCTCATATGTTGTCATTTTAAACCAATAAATCAGGGACAAAGTTGTTTTAGCATAAGAAGCACTAACAATGCTACAAAAATCAACTACGCAGTTTAAAGAAAAAAGGACGTATACCTAACAGGATATGAAAACCACTATCTATGTAAGTTACGACAATATGGCCTAAAACCTGGGTTTGAGTTAGTTACAATCAATGCCTACCATATGCCAGGCAACCATGCACAGGCAACATGGGCCTTGCCCGTGTCTAGGACACAAAAACAGATTTGTGAGTGTGTAAGTCAGATAAAGTATTACCAGGCCTCTGGTGGCAATCTGGCCCAGAACCTCTCCCTAGAGAGCAATAATGCTTCAGTCATGAGTTTAAAAAAGAGGAGGGACTTGGCCAGGTATTGCATGTATAAGGAGCAGGCAAGGCAGGGTGAAGCAGAATGGACTGTCGGAGAAACATAAGTAGCTCCGTGTAGCTGGGAAGTAGGAGTGGCAGGCAGGAGGCCAGATAGGAAGAGTCCTGTATGCCCTGTACGTACGGGTTATCTTGGGGGCCATGGGGGAGAGTTTGCAAGATTTTTCAAGATTTCAAATAGGGAAGCTTGATTAGATTTGTGTTCTAGAAAGATGACCCTCTGGTAGAAGGACAAAAGAAGGGCTCTATAAGAGCAGGGGTTAAGAGGACACAGCAATAATACATGCAAAAACTTGCAGAGGCTTCAACTGAGGGCATAGCTGTGGAGGGAGGGAGAAGGAGAAGGGGATCAAATAGGAAAAGACAGAAAATCTACAAGAAGTGTTGACCGACTTAAAGAAAGGAGTGAAGGAGAGAGGAAGAGTGTAAGATGGTTCCTGGCTTGGGTCCCGTATGAATGGAGAGAAAGGAGCACAGGAGGAAGCATATGGGACTAAGAGGCTGGTGGCAGTCCTTAGTCCAGAAGTGATGGCAGAAGCTACGCAGGTAGATGAGGCCATCCTCCAGAGGACACTCAGAGGGAGAGGACCCCTGGGTAAGGACAAGCCCTTGAGGAGTGCTAACATGCAGGGGTGGGGAGGGAACTAGAAAGAAGCCAAGCATATGGGAAAGGCAGAGATCAGGGGAACCAGAGAGAATCACAGGAAGGAAGGACTTTCAAAAGGAAGTGGCCAAGATTGCTTAATGCTGGGGAGGAGTTAAGCAAGGTAAGAACTCACCAGGACAATGGATTTGGCAACCAAGAAATAATGGGTGACCTTTGTCAGAGAAGTGGTGGGACCAGGGACAGACATGCAGGGCAGGCACTGTGTCTGGGAGAGGAATGGAGGAGGTGGGCACAGGGCGTTCCTCTGAAAACCTTTGCTGTGATGGGACAGAGCGAGCAGAGAGACAAGCCAAAGCAGGGTGCAGAATCCAGGAAGGTTTTGTTTCTTTTTTAAAGATGGGAAATACTCAAGAACAAGAGAGGGAGAGGTGAGAAAAACGGAGGAAAGGGTACAACTTGGAAAAAAAAGAGTACGTGGGGGAGAACAGAGAGAACTGGTGAAAGAGCTCTACAACTATGAGAAATCAATAAACTAAATACGAAATGTATTGTTAAATCCTCTAGGACAATCTATAACCATATAAATAGATCCTTTGGATAGCCATTGTTCTTGGCTCTCCTAAGATGGCTTCAGACTTCTGTGATACACTGCCCCATGGCCAGTGTCATTAGTGCTGTCCCGGCCACTATTGGTGTGAGCCTGAGTGCGAGTTAGCATTCACTAAGGGACAGGAAACAGAAGAGTGCAGCATGTGAGACTCAGCCACGGGGAAGGAGAGTTGTCCTCGTGTTCACAAAGCCTTCCTGTCCCCCGGCACTCACCTTGCATCATACTCCTGTAGGCAGTGTCTGTGATGGCATAAATGTGGGGGGGCATCTCGTGCCTCTTCTTGCCCTTATACATTTCCACGATCTCTTCAGAGTAGATAGGCAGGTTCTTATAAGGATTGATGACCACGCAGAACAGGCCTGAATAGGTCTAAAGAAAAGAGCAATGAATAGGAATGGGTTAGGACGTCTGATTCTCAACAACATGCAACCTTTGTGACAAAGTTATCTGCTGCTTCAAATGATCCTGAGTATGAATCTGAGTCAGCCTGGATAACAAGCATTCCAGGGCACCTCTCACTCTATGGCCCTGCACGGACAAACCGGCTGCAGATGTGAGTACGCCAGCATCTCTCTGCTCTTTCAGTTAAGGCTCCCTAACTGCATGACTGTTGCCAGCTTTATATGTCAATGTGTGTGCGTATCAGGCAAGACCCATGGCAAGCTTCAAATTTACTTACAAAACCATATCCAAAGGACAGTAAGAATATGTGTCTGTCATTAGCGAAAGATCCCCAAAGAGAAAAGGATTCGGCTGCAGCACAGCAAACCATAGAGAAACACAAATTATTCTACACTGAGGATTCTCTCACACATAATCAAGCATACACCTGTCTGAAGTTGGGAATCAAAATCAAAGAGGCAGATTTTCTGTGGGCAAGTGAACCCACTGGCTAAAAAACTTTCTTCCTTGTTGTACAGGGCTCCTATTTGGAATGATGGAAATGTTCTGGTAACAATGATGGTGGTGATGGTAGCACAACACTGTGAATGCAATTAACAGCACTGAAATATATATATCCAAATATGATGAAAAGGGGAAATGTTAGATTGTATAGATGGTAACAGAACAAAAATCCAAAGAATTACAGTAAACAGTGATCCGTAAGCTAAACCACAGACGTTAATTAATAGAACGATTATAAAAATGTGCTATTATCAAATGTAACAAATGATCCACACCAGTGCAGGCTGGTGGTGGTGGAGTGCTGCATGGCAATCCTGTATTTTATGCACGTCTGTTCTGTAAACTCACAACTTCTCAAAAAACAAAACAAGCAAAATTCTCTCCTTGGAATCTTCTAGAGACATCCTCATGAAAATCCCTCAAAACCTTAAAGGCCATGCCAATGTCCCCTGTAAGCCTCCTCCAAGACTCAAGTATTCCCCGCAGGGTACCCAATTAGTGAATACTCTTTTTCATTGTTTTTTGGGGTTTTTTTCTATTTTTCATTTGGGAATTAAAAATTTTATTTTAGACTATTTATATAATGGATATATAAGTAATGCATACCACTGAATATAAGGTCAAAGTAAAGTAGTGCTTAGATGAATAATGGAAACACTGAAGTCAGTCCTGTATTCATAAACAGGAAACACAAATAAATATATAATTAACTATATGAAGGCATTAGCAAAAGAGCAATGACTTTAATCTAAAAAACTAGAGGAAATAAAAATGATGAAATTAAAATAGTACTAGTGAATTAGAAAGCAAAAGAACCAATATATTTCCCTAAAAAAGAAATAGAAGCAAATAACCAACTCTTAATGACCACCCCCCCAAAAAAAAAAACTGGAAGAATAATCTTTGAGAGAAGAGAGAGACAGAAACATCAGAAGAGACGTAGTGAGCTAAGACATGAAACTATATTGTCTTTTAAATCAGAAAAAAAATTAAATCCTGGCTAGACTTTGGTGTCTGCCATAACAGAGAAAGTGGCAAGAATTTTCATCAACATCATAACTATAAATCTGGATGATTAAAATCAGACTCTGGAGTCAGACACCCTGGGTTCAAATTCCAGCAAGGGCAGGTTTCTTAACCAACCTCCCTCCATTTCTCAATCTCTACAATGTGGAAGGAAGAGTACAGCTCACTGAGCTGTTAATAAGGATTAAAAGTCTAGGGTTTTATCTACCTTATCAACAGATGAGTAAAACATATGGAATAAAAATAAATAATAGGGGGAACAAATGTTAAAATAAATTTAGATTGAAATGCTAATGATGAATGAAAGGGAGGGGTGAGGGGTATGGTATGTATGAATTTTTTCCTGTTTTCTTTTTATTTCTTTTTCTGAATAGATGCAAATGTTCCAAGAAATGATCATGATGATGAATATGCAACTATGTGATGATATTGTGAATTACTGATTATATATGTAGAACGGAATGATCAAAAGTTAAGAATGTTTGCGTTTGTTTGGTGTTTTTTGGTATTTTAAAAGAAATTTAAAAATTAATTGAAAAAAAACTTCTAGGGTAAATCGCTGGCACAACATTCAGCACAGCCTCCAAGAGGAGCTCAGAAGAGCTCCTTCCGGTGCCACCAGTTTATACAGATCTGTCTTTCCTCAAAATCTTAAGGTAAATCCACATTAGCTTGTGGCTACTAATTCTTTTTGTAGTAAATTTCCTGCTATGTTTTCCCCCCAGGATCCCTCTCTGCCCCCACCAAAAATGACAGAATTCTGAAAGGTAGGAGAGACCCCAAAGGTGGCAGAAGGAGGATGTGACTCCCCTGGGGCACCTGGAGCAAGCTGAGCACCCCTTCTGGGAAAGTGCATCTCAGTCCCAGAAGACTGGCTAAGGCGGCCTGGTACTCCCCGGTTCACGCACATGCGCAGCCTTGACACTGTCTGGTGCCACTGAAGGTCACAAGGCTGTTAATGGCAGAGCTGGGACCAGACCCAATTCAGGGTCGTGGAGGTCAGTTCTCTGAGTTCATTGCATCCTTTTATCTTTGTCATCACAGTGGGCAACTCCTTACTGTTCACTGTTCTCCCCCTTGATCCAAGGGCAGCAAACATCGGAGGATCTGTGGCATGGAGCCAACCCAATCCCGCCAAAGCTGAGGACAGAGCTTCTGGCTGAACCCACAGACAAGGTCCACACAGGGACCAGTTGTGAAGACAAAGACACTTCCCGAGCATCAGTCAAAAGCTACAACACTTGGAATTTTTAATCAGAAGTTAGATGGAAAGCAGAACTCTTAGGGGACCCATGTACCATACACTGGTCTGCATTCAAAAGAGCAGCTGAGCTTAGGAATGAACAACAAGCATGTTTGGCTGCCTCTTCTGTTTGGAGGCGGGGAAGGAGGCCCTCAATTTCCTTTATTCCTGGGGATAATCAGTCATTTGTTTTCCCTCCAACTTCTCTTTATACAACGGACCAGGAAAGCTCTGAGGCAAAGAAGCCCAAATGTGGCATTGCCAACCTGCAATCTGGGGACCATTGGGAGACTGGAATGAAGCAGAAGACTTTTCTGGGTTCTCCTCCATGTGAATGTCGAGTGGGGACAAGACAGAAGGCCAGGGAGCAGCAAGGTCATCCCAGGAGCTCAGAGACAATCAAGCTTTGTTTCTGGGGTTTGAGAAAACCCACACTCTAGTAAATCCAGCCCGATAAAAGTGAAGGACACATGGCCACACATTTATGGAGTGCCACAGGGCCAGATGTTTTGACACGGCTGCTGGTGACAGCAGAGGGGATGCAGGCTTAGCACAAGTGTCTCCAGTAGCTGGGGGTGGGAAGAGCAGATGATTGTGTGGAGGGTTCTACATGGGGCTTAAAGTTCCCGGGGTAATACCATCAAATCTGAGGGTTTGATCGAATTCAATCCCATGCAATCGGTGCTCAGACAAGGCAGGAGGAAGGAGACGGCAACTCTGTGAGCACAGACGCTGAGCAAGTGCTTCTCCTCCCACACACCACACCAGGGAGCAGCTCCATTCACGGGCCACAGAGGTTCTTTGTGCCCAACCGCCCCCTAGCCCAGGGCCTCACCCCCCCAAAGGAAAAGACAGAGCAGGAATGGCGCGGAATGAGCCAGTCCGCCCACAATGCCAGGCAAACCCTCTGCACAAAGGCCCCGAGGTAGCAATGTGGAACCTTGCGTGCGCATGAGAAGGCACCCCCTGCCCAGTCAACCTCACAAGGCGGCTTTAACCTCATTATAATTCTGCAGCTACTGGGGTCTCCATTAGGACCACTGCAGAAACAATCAACTTTCCCAGTGATGAGGATGTTTAGGAGGAGGCTGGTGGGAGGCCAGAGAAACCAGCAACAAAGAAGCAAAATGATAGTTAGTACCTCCAGCCAGTTTAGAGAAAAAGCTCCAGCCCTACCCACTGTCCCTGCCTAAGAGTGAAATTTGGGCATGTCGCTTTCAGAGGAAAGATGAAGCAACTAACATTGAACGCACTTTAATAACTAATATTCCTCTTGTGGGAAGGGAAAACCATTTGTAGCCAGCTGATATAGGCAAGGGCATGCTGTCCAACTCATATCATACTCAGCAAATCTCTAATGGAACTCAAGTTGAACAGAGACACCGGTAAAGGGCTAAGCAAAACAATCGAAGTTATCTTCACTTATAACAAATAGCAGGAGCTACCTGAGTCCAGAGCCTGTCATGAGCCAGATGCTAACTGGGTACTTCACAAAGTTCTCGCGGAATTCTGGGAGGAGCAAGTGAGGCCCACGGATCCCTGAAGCAGAGTAAGGGGCTGAGCTGGGATGTGATTCAGGTCTTAGGGGCTCCAACTCCGATGCTCTTAAACACTCAACTTAGCAGAGACCATTCTGGCTTGACGGCACAGCAGTGTGTATAACATAAACCATACACCTCCCAAGAAGAGGCAATGGCACTGTGGCTCCCCATCTCACACCTTGCAGACAGATGTGCTTCCTTAAAGGCCCTTCATTTTTCTGCCGGTCACTAATGCTGCGCTTCGGTGGTTAACACTCCTAGAGGAAGGGAATTTTAATTTGGTCCCATACAATATGCACATCAAGAAACAAAGCAATAACCGGGCTGAGAGTTAGGTAACTCAAGCTCCAGCCTCTGCCCTGCCTTCACTTGCTGTGTGACCCTGGATAAGTCCCTTGCTATCTCTGGGCCTCAATTCTTCCCCCTGCCATACTGGAAAATTGGACTAAGCTGGTCTCTGAAGGACTTTTCCAGGTAGACCATTCCAATATCTACTTGTTGATGGATCCTTGACTAATCAGGCTCATCCCCAAAAGGTGATCACCATGACAGGAAATAGGGGACCTTGTTAGCATGGCCTGACTTAGCAAACAGCAAGGTCCTCGCATATAGTCCGACCCAGGCAGTACTTCTGGGCAATCCAAATGGCCCGTGGTTTAACAGAGGGTTTCTGAAGAAGGCAGGGCACCCAGAAATATCAGCCCAGTGGGATAAAGCAAGCGGCCCATAGAAACATGTTCTGAAGTCATTCTGAATTGTACAGAAAGTGGAAAGGCTGGCCTTGAGAGTTGCTCACCGTCTCTGTAATAGGATGAGCCCAGCTCCTCTTTTTCTTATGTGATCATGAGCAAACCCCTCAGTCAGAGACTTTATCTCCCCTACTGTAAAATGAGAGGGTTGTAATAAATAATCTCATCAAATATTCTTCCTACAGCTTTGGGAAAAATTCGAGAACTGGTTTATCCAGCCCCAAGACCAAGAAGGCCAAAGTAGCTATAACAACATACTTAAAGAATACCTAATTTAGGAATAATTAGAACCAGATATTTCTTCCCCACTGGGAAGAGAAATGAAGGGATTTGGGATCAACATTAGAACTTACTGACCCAAGGGCAATAAGAGCTTGGAATCCATCACCAAGAGGACAAGGGAATGCTCATTTCCTAATGTTGTCTCAAAAGTTGACGAGCTCTCTCGTGTGTTCGTTTCCAAGATGACAAAGAAATGAAGTAACAATGGTCGTGCCAAAAAGGCATGGCGACATGCAGCCTATTCGCTGCAAAAACTGCACACAGTTCCCAAGGATAAGGCCATTAAGAAGTTCATCATTTGAAACACAGTAGAGGCTGCAGTGTCAGGAACATTTCCAAAGCAAATGTCTTCGACGCCTATGTGCTCCCTAAGCTGTACGCAAAACTGCATTACTGCAGGACTTGTGCCATTCACAGCAAGGTGGTCAGAAACTGATCTCGTGAAGCCCAGAAGGACAGGATACCTCCACCCTGATTTAGACCTGTGGGTGCTGCCCCATGACATCAACAAAGCCCATGTAAGGAGTTGAGTCCATAAAGACTGAAGAAAAACTGCTCTCTGGAAAGAAAATAAAATGGAAATTAAACTTTATAGTATTAAAAAAAAAAGGTGATGAGCTGTCTTTCTGCAAATGCGTCTTGTCTAGAGGAAAGAGAAAAGACTACTCTTGGTCTTCTGAGGGCCTCTGCACATGCTGTTCTCTGGACTCTATCGTCAAGCTGGCATGGAACCCCCACTAAAGTGCTGAATGGATTAGCTGATTCCAGTCTTCCTCTTAGTTGCTCAGCTCTGCTCAAATCACGATCCCCAGGGAATTAAGTCACACCCACAAGCCTCTACAAAGACTGAGACAGCAGAGGTGTCCAACATGAGATCAGACAAAGTGGTAATGGTAGAGGGTACCAGGTAGTGCAGGAGGATCAAGGTGGGAAATACAGGAAATGGCATTCCCCAACTTTAGAAGGAATTACCATGCTAGTCTGACCCTCCTTCAAGGTGTGAACTAAAGCCAGCTGTGGGTTAGTATACTTCAGACATGGCTGCTCTTCTCCCTACATTTGACTTAAAACAGGCTCCTGTTTTACTATCAAGTGCTTTGGCTATGCAAGGAAGACACAAAAGTAATGTTCTGCAGAACATTCCACCAAGCCACTTAGATGCTGAAGTTCAAGGATGTCGCCCCAGCCTTTCTTAAAGCCGCTCTCTACCAGAGAGCCAGCCCAGGCATCTGAGAGTATGGGGGGCCTGGAACCTCCCACTTTGGAGCCCCCAGGCCGCGGCCCCTGTGGAAGGCTAGGGAAGTCACTTACATAGATGAGCCCTGAGTAGTAGCGCTCCTTGAGGTTGTGCAACACCGAGGCTTCATTGAGGCATGTGAGCTCTGCCATGTCTTCCACCTTGGAGAACTTGGGTGGGTTCATCTTCTGGATGTCATCCTTATTTACCTTCACCTTCTTCCCATTCTCCACCAGCTCCACGATGGCCTCTTCACCCACTTCTTCCTTGAGGCTGGCGGGCTCAAAGCCACTCTTGTCTGAGGGCACCCATACCAACTTCTTGGCCGCCCAGTCAGCCTGGGCCAGTGGATTATTGATGAAGTTTTTATCCACATAAAGATATTTATCAGCAGCTTGCTGAGCCATAGTGACTTATAGCCAGGACCTAAAGAGAAAAAAAAAGGAGAAGGCATTAGATACAACTGCATCAGCAACACAAAGATCACTCACACTCACCACTTATGCACACTTTACAGCAGCACAATACAACAAAACTCTACAGATCAGACTGCACAATTAACCAGAACTTTCCTGTTCCCCACTTTTGGGAGACAGAGTATGTCACTGAAAAAAAACAAGTTGATATCAGAGATTTTGCAAGATATTAATAAGAAGTATCCTAGAATCATAATCAAATGAATCTATAAACAAAAATACTGTGCTAAATGATGAGCAGAATAAGCGTCTCAAAGACAGGGAAGGGGGACCAAACAATTTAAGAGGATTTTCAACAAAAAACAAGTTTTAAATTTTCCAGTTTGAAAAGCTTTTTCTTATTTTACAGTAAACCAAGGCAAAAGAAGAAAATAAAATAACAGTATACAATGTCACCAGATTTTAATTCCATCTTGATAATACATGCCCCAAAAATAAGGCAAGAAGGAAAAATGTCAGGATATGGGGGGAAAGCCCTGGGTACAATAAGAATGCTTCACTGTGGAGCACTCATGTGAAAAGGCAACCCTCACAATTTATTGCCAAGAGATCTTAAGTACATATGTGTTTGCTTTTCTCGAAACCTGTCTGCAAGATAAAGATGACGAAACAACAATCCCTTATATCTATGTGGTTATAGCTTATGGAATGCTTTCACACACATTAGCGACTTCAGTAGATCTTTGTCATAACAACTCTGTAAGGTAGATAAGGTAAGTATTACTCCCATTTTACAGATGAGGAAACAGAGACTCCTGGAGTTAAGAGACTTGTGCAAAGCCACCCAGGAAGAGGAGCTGGGGCTCAAATTCCTAGGCCTGTGGTCTTTTCACTACTAACACAGTAATTATTCCTCTGGAGGCTGGAAAAGCAGAGAGGACTATTGCTTTGAATGAACCAAAAACAGGGTTTAGAAACCTGGTCTAAACTGATCCAGCCCATGGACACCAGCCCATTAGAAGAAGCGGCCCAGAAAAGACCAAAACTCACTGCACAGCTCCTACCATAAGGTCAAGCCCTTATCTTCCCCTCCTCCTGGGATATCCAGAAAGACCGCAGATTCAAATCCAGAGCCTCAGAGTATCCATGCTTCCAGGTGAATCCAAGGCTGGAGACTTGGGAGGGGAAGGAACAAAAGGAAAAGGCTAATTAAATTAGCCTAGGAAGGGGCCACCCAGGCCTTACCTGGGCTTATTAAATGGTTTCCAAATCAAGGCTGAGGGGCTCCCCTGGGCTCATTCCAGGAAACCTGCACGCTCATCAGACAGGAAGGGAGGCAAAACAAGGAGCAGAACAAGACAGCCTCACCCACTTCTTTGGCCAGAGGCTTTGCTGTCATTCCTGGCATAAACAAACCCTGCAGCCCCTCAGCCCTGCAAAGACCACCCCCAAGAGCAGCCAGGGCCCAGAGTCCCTCAACACATATCAGGAGGAACAGACAGCTGTGAATCACCATAGCCTGCCACTGTCACTCACGTGGGTCTGAGGCCTAGGCAAGGGGCAGCCCCTAGGGCACTGCCAGTTCTGTTTCAGCTTCCTCACTCCACTCTGTCAAGCCCAGTCATGCAAACCAAAGGCCCCTCTCTGCTGGAGTAAACACCAGTTGTCCTCCGCCTCCCTGCTATCCATCTGACCACTGACCAGTTGGCCTCTCCAAAGCCCCAGCACCCAGGACCCTGAAACAGGCTCCCCAAGGCCTCTCCATTGTGTCACTTGCCTGTTCAGGAACATGTGGCCTCAGGAACCAGGCTGATGGTTCTCAACCTTGTTGCAGACGACCACACATCCACAAAGGATAAGATGACCTCCCATCAGTATATAAAGGGGGGCACACCTAAACTCCAACCCCCCAAATCCTAAATTTGCTGATGGTTGACAGTCCCCACTGATCCAGCCCAGTGAAGACTCCCAAGGATACCACATGGCCTCTACAAGACCCCTGCCAGGAGGAGGCAAAGGGATACTACTAAGTACAGTACTCCCCATGAATACCAAGCCTCATTTAACAGCCAACACCCTGGAAAATAGGTCTTATTATCCCTCACATATAAATGAGGAAAAGGCTCAGAGAGAGTGAGTCACTTGCCCAGAGTCACCCAGCCCCATCATGGAAGGGGTTCTAACCTGGGCTGGGCTCTGCCCCTCATACTTGTCCTTGGGACCCTCCGAGAAGTCAGCTAGCAACTGAGCTGAGCCATAATGTTGATAAGCTGAGACACAGGGAGGAGAGGGAAATGCATTATTAACATACAACAAATATTTACTGAGCTTTACACCAGGCAGGGAGCTGGGTGAGCGAACATCCCAGTGTGGGCAGTGTGGCCTTGTCAGAAAGCAGAGCATGTCAGAATCTAACACCCTTCCTCTGCACAGGGATGGCAGAAGGACTGTAGGTCCTGATCAGACTCCCCTTCATTCCAGCAACACCAACCATGGTGCAAGGAGCAGCAAGACCCAGGACTGACTGCAAGAACCAGCCCGGTGGCCTGGCTTCTAGGCCCATGGAGGGCTTTCCTGGGCCACAGGAGCTTGAGTTCGCCCATCCAGGAAATCTGGGGAAACTTGCCAGCCTTTTCATAGGCCTTTCATGGCATCTCTGTGCCAGAGGCCCATAAATGTTACAGCGGCTGGCAGGGGGCGGTGGGGGAATTCCAGCTGCCCTTCTCTGCCTGCGGGTCTGCGGAAGGGGAGGGGGCAGTTAGCTACCAGTGGGCACTAACCCAGGCCTGAAGACCAAGACATGCTTCCCGGGAGAGGAGCCAGAGGATGGCCGGAATCAAAAACTCAGACAAGTGTTGGTAGCGATGTGGAGAAATCAGAAGCCTTATATGCTGCCAGTGGGAATGTGAAAGGGTACACAGCTGCTCTGGAAAATAGTCTGGCAGTTCCTCAGACTATTAAACACTGAGTTACCATATGACCCAGCAATTCTACTCCTAGGGAAATTCTAATCCCACTCTACCCAAGAAAAGGAAAACAAATGTCCCTACAAACACTTGTACAACAATCTTTATAGCAGCACTATTCACAACAACCAAAAGGTGGAAACAACCCAAGCGTCCATCAGTGGGCAAATGGCTAAACAAAATGTGGTCTATCCAAGCAATGGAATATTATTCAGCCACAGAAAGGAATGAAATACTGATCCATGCTACCACATGGATCAACCTTGAAGACACTATGCTAAGTGTGAGAAGCCAGTCACAAAAGACACACACTACATGATTCCATTCATGTGGACATACCCAGAATAGGAATACCCACAAAGACAAAGCTAAAGGTTACAGGGTTTCTTCTTGAGGTGGTGAAAATGTTCTAACGTTGACTGTGCTGACATTGCACAACTCTGTGTATACACTAGATGTCAATGAATTATGTACTTCAGATGGGCGAACTGTAAGGCACGTGAGTTACATCCCATTAAAGCTGTTAAAGGCGGGAGGCGGGGGGGACGACAATGACACCACGTCCCCTTCAAGGCTGGACCAACATGGAGGGCTATGCCCCCTGCCCCCAAAGACCAGGTGGCCAAGGCCCCCGCTGAAGGCTGGCTGAGAGGAGCCCCCGCTAGCCTCAGAACCTCCCCTGAGCAGAATTCTTCATTACACAGTGATGGCCCTGCTCCGCCAAGCCAAGGACACAGCTATTTGGTTTCAGCCACTCTACAGAGATGACGTTGTTGGTAGCAGGGCCAAGATCAATACAAGGGTTAGACCGTGGGGAGGGCCGCAGAGGTCAGGCAAAACAATGGGGTTTCTATGCAAGGCCCCCTGGGCCGGGCAGGAACAAGCACAGCCAGAGCTTCAGGGGCCTGGGGCTGCAAGCTGGGGAAAGGCCCAGTGAGGAAGCCAGCTGAGTGCACAGGTTAGGGCCACCTCTCCAGGATGCAGGTGGATTACACAACCACTGGAAAGAGCTTCTAAAATAAGGGACACTGCAAAAACAACACTAGGGAGGGAGAGAATCTGCTAAATGCAGCAGCCCACACGCAGCCACTTCCCCCCACTGCCCCAGGCCCACTGAACAGCGTCTGAAACATTATTAAACTGCACATAATATAAACATCTCCAAAACGAAAGGAAAACATCCCCCTAACTTCCTGACACACCACAAACAATCACAGTTTTCTCTTTTCATATGGTCCCACCTAGGCCTGGTTCATAGACACACTTGCTTTTTAACTATTATATGCAGGGCAGAGAATTTCACATTTTGTGTCTTCCCCACTTATGATGACCCTTTTGCCATAGTGCAATCATGTGCTCAGTAATAATTTTTAATGGCTACATAATATTCCAAAAGGTTTTCTGTTTGTTTAACCACCACGTACTAGGTTTTATACCTCTTATAGAGTTTTTTTTCCCCCTCTTCATTTAAAGTACCACCTTGAGATAAATTTCCAGGAGAGTCGCTGGAGCAAAGGAACATTCAAACATGCTTATGGCCCTCATATGTATTATTATATCATTTTCCAAAAGATTTGATTTGGTATGCACTGTCATTTGAGCAGGGCATACATGCGACATCTGCTGCAGCCACATCAGGGCTGGGTATCATTAAAATATATATATATCGTTCATTAACTTAACAGGTATGAAATTGTCACTGGTTTACATTTTTTTAATTACTAGTGAGGAAAAATTGCCTTTAAACAACATATATTTATACAGGCCTACAGTAAAGATCTTTATGGCTCAGGTTAGGGAACCTCAGAAGTCCTGGGAATCGGCAGAGAATGAATGGGCAGGCAAGGAGTTAAAGGGAAACAAACCAACCCTGCCGCCTCGCCTCGGTGAATGGCTCAGCCTTCCGTGCCTGGCTTCCGGCAAGGCAGCTTCCTACGGCTGCCATTCCAACTCCTAGAAACCCAAGTAGTTGCCTTTTTAGGCCATAATCGAGCAGCACACAACCAGAGGCTAAATTAGGACTCTCAGGAAATGATGACACTGAAAGTAAATAGGTTGACCAAAAACCTCAGCTTTCAACCCAAAATATAATTCCTCGATTATCTATCCGCCTTCTCTCCCAACCCACCCCCATTTGAATCATTTATTCCTTATTCCTCCCTGTTTTCACAAATAATCCTCTTCTTCCCACCCTCCCTGTTTCTCTTTTTATTTATTTTTCTATCTGGAAAAGAAACTACTAGCCTTTTAAAGAGGGAATACATTGTTCCAAACACTGCATGCTTTACAATTCCTAGACAACTAGGATTTATGTAAAGTCTTCTATGGGCCACTAGGAGCTTTCAGCTAATCACACTCATCATAAAACTGCCATGTTCCGCTACTAAGCGCTACAATTTCTCACTCAGTCCCCACCATAATTTCATAAGGTCTATATCATCATATTCATTTTACAGATGAGAAAAATGAGACTCAGATGCTGTGAGCAGTTTCTACTTACTTGGCCTTCCCCGTGAGCTTGCTGGGGCTACAGACAGAAAACAAACTGAGAACCCCATCCCACCCCCAATTAATAAATCAGTAAAACAGACCTTTTGCCAACCAGAGCTATACACCCATGTCCTCAAGCTGCCTTTCACAGGGGAATCTGCACACATCTGCTTTAAATTGCTGGAGCTAAAAGGAAGAAGTTGAGTGTTTGAGCACCAGCTCAGCCAGGTGTGACCTTGGTTTGCCAGCAGCCAGACTAATCAACCTCCAGTGGTGCTTAGCGTGCCACGGTTCCAGTCCAGAGGTCCCAGCAGCCCCAACCAGACCCTGGAAGTCCCCATCCCAGCCTCATCATTGATTTATGCAAGCATGATTCCCTATTTGTTTTTCATCCCCACCCTTATCCCAGAGAACACAAATGAACATGTTTCTTCTCTTTCTCCTTATAGCCACTGGTTCTGAGTTAAATGAAACCATTCAGGTACCTGAAATCCATGGTGAAGGAAGGTTCTATAGAAGCGGTTGCGGTAATAATATAGTATAGACATTTTCAAACCCATCAGATTTGCTTATATAATCACCTAATACTGAGAATCTAAAAAATTGTGGCAAGGTATCACAGAGCATATACTATTACAGAGAAACAGATAATAGACACACAACTAGTTAAAGTAGACAGAAAGCAACCTCCTCCTTGATTTTCTTTCTGTTCAACTCAGCATCCACCATCCAAACACAGCAGGCACGTAATAAAGAGGTTTGCTGTATGAATGAAGAGCAATCACTTGCTGTGTGATTGAGGCACATGCCACCTCTCCAGGCCTCAAGTGTAAATGCAGATAATATTCCGTGTGCTTGCCCTATCTCACAGGGCTCTTTCATTTGACATACAGCCTAGCACCAAGAGGGTGACATACGTAACAATGAGATGGGACACACCTGGAAAGATCCCTGCAAAGGGGAAGGCCCATGAAAGCAACCACTTCTGACACAAGACTCCATGAAGGAACACTGGACAGGAACAAGGGACTGGCTGCAGGAACAAAGGGAAAGCGGTCATTCCATTAAAAACCTGGGAACTCAAGGGAAAGTTTTATGGACATTGTGACATTTAAGCTGGGTCCTGGAATATGGAAGAGATGATGGAAAAGTGTCCCAGACCAAAGGAGAAGGGTGAAAGCCAAAATACAGAAAGAAGAACCGTGTTTCATTAACTATATAAAGTGGATGATAATTTAATGTGGAATTTCTCAACCTCAGCACTACAGACAGCTTGGCCTGGATAATTTTCACTTGCTGGGGCCTGTCCTTTCCACTGTAGGACGTTGAGCAGCATCCCTGGTCTCTACCCAGTAGATGCCAGTAGCACCACCCAGCTGTGACAACCAAAAATGTCACTAGACACTGCCAAATGTTCCCTGGGGGGGCAAAACTGCCTCCAGTTGAGAACTGCTGATTTAAGGGTTAGTAGGAGCAAACATAGTACCATGAAGACAAAACTCTGCTAAGTAAAGTCTCTCCCAATTCTGAATGCACAGATCAAAGATTCTTAATAGAACACAAACTTCCAGGGCAAAAAGATTCCCAGAACCTAGGCAAGGATCCACTTATGGCACCATTACAAAGGAATAATTTTCCTTTTAATATACTATATTGTAAGTAAACTCATCTACCCTCACATGCTAGCCTATATTTAAAAATTCCTAAATGTCCATCAACAGACAAGTGGCTAAACAAACTGTGGTATATACATACGATGGAATATTATGCAGCTGTAAGACAGAATAAAGCTATGAAGTAACAACATGGATGGACTTTAAGGACATTATGCTGAGTGAGATTAGCCAGAAACAAAAGGACAAATACTGTATAGTCTCACTGATATGAACTGACACTAGTGAATAAACTTGGAATATTTCGTTGGTAACAGAGACCATCAGGAGATAGAAATAGGGTAAGATATTGGGTAATTGGAGCTGAAGGGATACAGATTGTGCAACAAGACTGAATATAAAAACTCAGAAATGGACAGCACAATACTACATAACTACAATACAATTATGTTAAAACACTGAATGAAGCTGCATGTAAGAATGATAGAGGGATTCTATATATGTAGAACAGAATGTTTGCATGTTTGTTGTTATAATTTTTTTTAATTTAAAAATTAATTTAAAAAAATTCCTAAATTAAAAAAAAAAAAAGGCAAAGGAAATTGATTGCCTCCCAAAGCAGGGCATGAATCTCCTTCAGCACCTCCAACATGGCAGCTCAGCACATGATTCATAAACAAAGTTCACCAGCCTCAGAAGGTCCATCTTAACGGAAGATATGTGGCAGCCACATCTCAGGGGTGACTCCATAGCTGTGCCAGTTCACCATCCTGATAATTCCATCAAAAGCTAGTTATTGAGTAATTTTGCCAAATCAGGATTAGACACATGGAGTCCACAGCTTCCTACCGAAGGAGAAAGGCCTAGGTAAATTATCTCCAACCCAGATCCACCCCTGAGACTGCTTATAAATATAAGCACCTACCAGCCATCCCCACCTGGAGAGCCCACAGCACCATCACACCTAAACACCCCTTGCCATCCAGACCCACATCCTCTCCCGGGAAAGACCTTGTCCATCTGGTCACCCAGGACAGTCACTCCAAACGCCTCCCCATTCAGTGCCAAGCCCCCTGCCAACTCCACGGCCGGTGCCCAGCTCTAGGCCAGGCCCACACGCCTCCTAATGGGGCACAACTGCTTCCTTTGTTAGCCTTCCCCTGACTCTTCCCCCTCCTTCAAATCAATCCACCTTGCTGCCTTCAGGATTACTCATCAGCTCAAAACTGTATTCACACTGCTTCCTATTTTATTGATATTATGTGCCAGTTTAAAACGTAGCACTGGCTCTACACTACCAGAAAATCAGATCATCTTTACATGGAGTGCAGGTCCTAAGTGACCCAACCCATTAACCTGCTGCCACCCACCCTTCCCTTCTGTCACTGTCATTTATTTGGAACTCCTCATAATTCCCTAATCACATCCCATTCTGCTCATGCTACCAGGCCTTCAAGCAGGCCTTTGTGCCAGGAACCCTCTTAAATCTCAACTCAAATGCTACCTCCTCTGGAAGCCCTCCCTAACTGCCACAAAAAGACTTATGCTACGTCCCTCCTCTGTGTTCTGTACTCATCTCCACTGCAATAGGCAAACGGTTGAACTATAACCATCTGCAGTTTTATTTGTGGACAGGGACCAGGTCTCAGTCATCACAATTCCAAATGCCTAGCACAATTACCTGATACCAGAATTTCATGAATGAATGAGAGTGAAACAAGCCAAAGATGAGAAAGAACAGTAAAGAGGAAGGTTTATCTAAGAGGTTGGAAAATCCCTTTGAGCTGTACAAACTAGGCTGGAGAGTTAGAGAACTGAAGTGAACAAAGAGACCCATGTTGAAAGCACACAGGACTGGAGTACAGGAACAACCAACTCAATAGGCTGAGCCCTCGATCTTGGGGGTCACCCCTATGAAACCTATTTCTGCAAAAGAGAACATAAGCCTACTGATAATCAGGCCTAAGAGTCATCCCCAGAGAACCTCTTTTGATGCTCAGATGTGGCCTCTCTCTCTAAGGCAATTGAGCAGGTGAATTCACTGCCCTCCCAAGGCAGTGGAAATCTCCCTGGCAATGTGGGACAGGACTCCCAGAATGAGTTAGGACCTGCATCAGGGTCTTGAGAAAGCCCTCTTGACCAAAAGGGGGAAGAGAGAAACGATCAAAATAAAATTTCAGTAGCTGATAGTCGAGAGGTTGTTATCCTGTAGGTTATTCTTATGCATTATATAGATATCCCTTTTTAGTGTATGGTGTTTTGGAGTGACTAGAGGGAAGCACCTGAAACTGCTGAGCTGTGTACCAGTTGCCTTGATTCTCAGAGACATCTGTATAATGATATAGTTTTTACAACGTGACTGTGTGAATGTGAAAACCTTGTGTCTGATGATTCTTTTATCCAGGGTATGGACAGATGAGTTAAAAAGATGGATAAAAAATTAAATAAATAATGGGGGGATAAGGGGTAAAGTAAATTGGGTAGACTTCAATGAGAGGGAGGGATAAGGTGTATGGGATATATGAGGTTTTTCTTCTTTCTTTGTATTTCTTTTCCTGGAGCAATACAAATGTCTTAAAAATGACTGTGGTGATGAATACACAACTATGCGATGATATTGTGAGCCACTGACTGTACACCATGTATGGACTGTATGTGTGTAGGGATTTCTCAATAAAAATATTTTTTTAAGTAGAAAAAAATAAAATAAAAATAAAAAGTGGAGTACAGTCAGTCACCTTATATGTTATAAAAACCAAGCCATTTGTGGGCTAATTTTCATATCACAAAACCAAAAAGGGAAAAGAAGCATATGGGGAATTACAACCTACAAGGAGAAATAAAAAGGTAAAATTTAATGGCCCCCAAGAAGTTTTACATAAGGTTGAATAAACCATCTGTTTTCTGGAACTTCCCAGCATCCCAGGATTACCCAAGGTGGAGGTGCTTAACTACCTACCACCAGCATAAAACTCTGAAAGGATCTCCCTCACTGGGAAGCAACAAAAGGCTCACCACCCTCCAAGCCTCTCCTAGAGCATTCAGTCTAAGCAGGTGCTGAAGACAGCAACCTTTAGTTCCAACTCAGAACTGAGAAAGGGCATTTGGAAAAGCCACAGCTGTTTGGGGCAATGATTCTGAAAATCTCAAGACAAATGCTTGCAATACACTATGATGGACTGGAAAGGGCAAAACTTTGGAGTCAAACGGACCTCAGCTGGAATCCCACATCCCCCACTTACTGTTCTTGTAATCTCGAAGCTATGGGACTTCAATTTCATAACTTTAGGATGAGAAAAGGTACCCCGCAACAGAGAAGTTGTAACAAGTTCCCAGCAAAGAATCCAACACTTAATAGGGTCCACCTTACCCAAACTCCAGTATTGTGTCTGCAGAGCCTAATCAAACCCATCCTTCCTAGGAATGAAACCTGGAGGTGACAAATAGTTTCCAGAAGATCAGTGACTCTCTCTGGGTTACACCAGTCCATGGAGGGAAACATGGCATAGTACAGTGACTCCCAACTACAGGGATTTGCAAAAGGGAACCGCCCTGTGGCTGAGTGAGGCTGGAAAAGCTGCCTATCCATGGCCCTCTCGCAGAGGTAGACTGTACATGAAAGGTTCTGAGAAGCCTTCAATAAAGAAGCCCTAGCTTTCTGTCCCACTGGAGGCTTAGTGCCCACCAATATCCCCTGCAGGAAGAATATTACTCAGGTGGCGGGTTGGGAAACAGCAGTGTGGTGGGATGTGCACCAGGCCTATGAGGAAGAGCTGGGTCGTACCTGGATTGGCAATGACCCACAAGGCAACCCAGCAGAAAGTCACCCCTGGAAGATGTGCCACCTACTCAGCAGGGACTGCTGTCAGGTTCAAACAAGATAATGGACACACAGGAGCCTCCCTGCACTAGCACTAGGGTTATGAGAGGAGGTATTTACAGGGAGGGGTCATCAAAGTGGCCAATGTTACAGAGAGCTGGAAATGGGCCCCCTTCCTTAGGCCATGAGAGAGGGGTCTTCCCAGCTGCCCAGAGCCCAGGAAGCACGAAGCTGCAGAGGATCAGGAAGGTGGCAGATGCCCTCCCCGCCCCCACCTCAGGAATGTTGTTTGCTAGCAGAAGAAGCTGGGACTTGTTTCCATTAGCAGTACTCCAAACCAAGCCTGGGCTGATGCTGAGCAGATAAGAAAATCAGAGCAGGGAAAGGCTAGAGAGGAATTTAGCACCAGAGCCCCAGAGCTTCCCCTCTTAGCCCTTTCCTCCCCATCAGGCGGCACTTGGGGATTTCCCATAACTCCTGTGAACCCAAAGGAACACTGAGCAACGCTCACATTTATCCGACTGCAGAATGCAGGGCCTGTGGGTATTTGGACTCTGCCTGCACCAAACAAACCCCAGGTGATCAAAAATGACGCCAGAATCTTGTGCATAGACTCCTTCAGTAGGTCTTCCCGGGCAACTACATGTGTGAGGAGTGGGAGGGACAGGCAGGGGGAGGAAGGGAGTAGCTTGAGAGGCAGTTGGAGTTTAAGCAGAGGCAGTTCACCCAGGATCTTATCGGCCACATTAAGGAATGTGGACTTTATTCCAGGGACAAGGAGAAACCACTGCAGGCCAGGGGAAAGTGGGAGAGTGACATCTTCAGATTTGTATTTTAAAGACATTCACCCTCCCTGACCTGACCTCAACTGAAGGGGGTAGTGTGGCCGAGAAGTCAGCAGTTGGAAAATTCTAAGGGCCAGCAAGAAGGGAGCCCAACCTGAGAGACAATTATGACTAGACTAGGCAGAAAGTAGTTAAATGCCACAAGAGAGGGACAGAGACAAGCGGTTTCAGCCTCTGATCCACTACTCCAAACAGCCTGGTGTGCTTCCGTATCCTCCCACCATCTTTTACTCCTAAATGAAACGTGATCCAGCCACCCCAGGAGTCCTAGGAACAGTGTCCCCACAGCACCCTAGACACAGCTCTCATTTAGCCCCTTTACCCTGACTACAGTAGGTGACTGGGTCTGGTCCTAAAAGACGCCACCCTCAGGGTCAAGGACACACTGCTGAGGGTCCCAGCACAGAAACCATTTCTTATCGAATGGAGCTGATCACACAGGGCAAAGTTAGAGCCTGAAGACAGCCCATTCAGGCCAGGACCCCAGCCCACCCAACATGGAGAACAGCAGCTCAGACAAACCCAGAGAGATGCGGAGACGCCCATGGCCTTTAGACCCGACCAACGCCTCCAAACTCTCCTTCCAGCCCCACCTCTCGTGTCCCCTCCAAGACACCCTTCAGTGTAGCCACTCTGCTGGGGGGACAGACTCACGTGGCCAGCCTAGAGCTCAACCTAGTAAGTAGGTGAAGGTGGCAGAGGGGAGAGTACTGTCCCTGCTTTTTAGGACAACGGGGAAGAAAGGCAGTCGAGAATAAGACAGACTGAGCTGTATCTGGCCTGGGGTGGCGAATGTGTGAGGAAAGGCTGCCTGAGTGAGGCGGCCTTCACAGCTGGTTTTAAGTTAGAGTAGAATCAGCTGAAGGGCCATCCAGCCTGTCTCCTGGGGAGATGGGTGAGCCCAGGGTACTGCACAGAGGGGCCCACCCACAGTGCTTGCTGACATGAACTGAAATGGAGACGCAGCCTACACTGTGTCTTCAGGGAACCTGTCTAAGATAATAACCATTACAAAGGTAGCCTCCCAATTCCCTCTCATTTCATGTCTACTGAAAGAAGGAAGGGAGGAAGGATGGCAGAAGGACATGCCAGCACCAGGACTAATCAGCTTTCACCTAGTGGTACTGGCTATCCACAGGACAAGTCATCTGTGCAGGACCAGGCCTTTGACTTTGCTCTTAATTGAGTCAATATTTGCACGGTGAGATCACCTACTTAGTGAGCTTTCACCCAGCCGCTGAGAGGAAGCTCAGTACTTTCAGGTATGGGGGTGATGTCACCTCCCAGATAGCGAGGCACAGATTATCCCCTCAGACCCGCCGCCAGGTCTGAGGAGATTGACAGGAGACGTGTTTGGCTGCTTTCTGTTTGGAACAATACACGGAACACTCCAACTACCCCACCCCCACCCCCGCAGGTACCACCCCCTGAACGTGCCACAGGATCCCTTACACACACGAGGAGCAGCCTGAGCACTTCAGATTGCTGCAGCAAAATCATTCCTTCCATGTGGTTCTGCTGATAGAACTGTTTTTCTCTCCTCAAGCCATATGAGCATAGTTTGCTGAAACCAAACAAAAAAATAACCATACTTGAAAGATTTAATTATACAGCCACTGCCTCAGTGGGAAAGTGCAGCATGCTGGTTTTCTTTATCCATATCATGACTGCTGAGAAATGGAAGCCAAAATAAGAAACTAAAAGCAGCCAGAGCCAACCAGACCTTCAGTGCCCTCTTATTCTCTGATATTTAAATTTTTAAAAAAGGCTTAATTATGCGGCCTCTTCCACCCATCCCCAAACCAACTCTCGTCTTGTTGGGTTGAGAGCTGCCGGGCACGGATGGGGTCCCAGTCCTCACAGGGCCCTCACCGCCCGGCTGAGCGCAGGTGCTGAAGCAATGCCTGAGGAACTGATGTGGGGGAAGACTCCAGTCTTCTAGAAGGTCCAAACACGACAGAGTCAATCTAAGAAAACCCCTGCTACCAGACTTAGGTGCTTACGTTCAGCCCAGTAGGTCTGCATCTTATTTTCCCAACATAAGTGCGACTATCGCGTGATTCTTTCTCCCTTTAGAAAGCAACACAGCCACAGCCTGGAAAGGACCAAGGCTTCCCTGTGGCCATCCAGGATTGACAATCACTGTCCTTAATCCACTCACCCCAAGGACCACGATGGAACCATTCTCCTGCTTTAATGCGAGCTAAATCTGATGTTCATAAAGTTATTTTGTTTTTAGGAGACACATGACTAGTCAAAGGCCAACAGCAATCTTCCTGAATTGATCAAATGGACATTGCAGTTGACTCTGATAATGAGCCTCATAGCTAAAAAGAGAGAGAAGTCTTCCAAAAGTTGATCATTTATTCATGACCTTTATGGAAGGCATCTCCAAAAAAATAAAAGAAATGCTCAGGGGGCAGACAGCCTGGGATCAGAATTCTGAGCCAGCCACTTAAATAACAGAACTGACTGTGCCAGGAGACTTGGCTTCCAGGTCTCAGTTTCTCCGTTCGTAAAATAGGGAGATACCAGCTACCACACAAGAAAGAAC
>PVIY010015403.1:0-53944 GCA_004026745.1 Myrmecophaga tridactyla | reverse complement strand
TTTTGCAATACTGCTACATTTCCATTATACCCCCCCCAAATAAATCAACATTTCTTTATTTTTTTTCTGGGTAGGAACAAACATGCACTTACTGCAAAGAAAAGTACTAAGAATGAAAAGAAGCTGGCATTTCCACATTGGCATTAATGTTTCTTTTTTTGTTGTTATTATAAACAGTCCTATAACATTGTACATATGACACAATCATTTCCTTTAGATAAACTTCTAGAAATAGAATTCTTTTGGAAGAGTGTACACATTTTTAAGAGTTTTGAAATATTTCCCATTTCTGCCTTCTACCCTGCCTCCAGGTCAGGTGCAATATGTGAGAGCACTTTATGTTCTCTTTGACACCTTACCAACACTGGGTGCTATTAAACATTAAAATAGTTTCCATTCTTCTAGGTGAAAAATAACATCTAATGGATGTTTTAGTTTGCATTTCATTGATTAACAGTGAATATGAATATATTTTTATGATTATTAGCCATTTATAGAAGACAGTATTTTACTGTAGCTTATCATCACATTCATTTTTTTCTGAAAATGCCATTATCAATTCCATTGTAGCAATCAGTAGTGAGTAGATACTAAACAAGTTTCTGAGGGATATTATTTGACAGCCTGTTCGTAAAAAGAAGGAAAAAAGTTTAGATGATAGTAGCCTAATATGTAATATCTGAAATAAAAAGGACTCGGAATTTGTGCTTTATATCCTTGTGAAAAGTTGGTCTAATTTTAGATTTCTGCTGTGTTCTACTTTGCTAATAGGGACATTCTGTCAGAAATATGTATAGTGTGTGGTAATTCTAGTGATCTATTTTCACTTTGCTATCACTATATTTCCCAGCATAAGTTATACTTGGATCAACTTCATTTTCAATGTTTGCTGAAGTGGAGTCCAGTCTGCTTTAACATGACAATCTTTATGAGGGCATCCATTCTGGATAATGTTAGAGAATGACCTGAGCCATTGACCAAATACTACTAACGTTCCCCTTACAGTTGTCTTTCAATAAAACAATGCTGCAGTGGTATTAATTGGTAGGTGTCATTATTATCTTTCTTCATAGAGCTGGGCTCCTAAAGTTTGAAATGATCAGCCAAGAACAAGTCAACCATTTCTGATAATAATGTTGGAGTGAGTGAGGAAAGAATCTCAGATCTTTGTCAGTGTTTCTCTTTTAATCTCAGATTTCTGATATATATTGCAAGTTTTTTTTTCTGTACTGATGAATTCCGCATGCATAGTCTGCTAATGTGTGACTAATACAGTGAGAGCTTCTTCCCCCAGTGGAGAGAACAAGATCGTTTGGAAAGAATTCAATTCCAAACCTCTTCTTATCAGATTTGCTTTATTAGCTTTGGCGTCTGGATATGCACAGTACACCTTATTCCGGCTTCATGTGGAATTGTTTGTTAGGAGAGGAAAACATTCTTCGCCCTTGAGAAACCTTCAAAGTGAGTGAAAATTGCTGTGATGCAAACTCTGGGAAGCAATTTGTAAACTTTCAGGCCACCAGCATTGCTGTTTCACCTCTTAGTGTCTGTCCTTATTTCATCACATTTTTTATGTGTCTTGTCAGAAGAGTTATTTTGTTTGCTATAGCAGGCTCAGGGATATGATCTGGAGAGAATATCAAAATGCCACAGCAATGTAATCCAGAGAGCAAGGGCAATGCTGGGATTTGTGGAAAATTCCATAGAAATAAGCTTTCACTGGGTAAACTTTTCTTTCTTTTTTCTCGACTTTCCTCCATTTTTCTAGTACTCTACTGTCTATTCTTCTTTTTCTTTACTTTCACACTACAGGTAACACTATCCTACACTATTATTCCACTAAGGGTTACTTCTACCTGTTCTTCAAAAGTACAAGTGGTTTAGGGGCCACATTCAATGTCTGTCACGTAGTATTGAATAAATGTTTAATTAATTTAACTGTGTGAAAATCCATCAAATTCTTGGGCATAGGCTATTTTCCTTGGAGTTTTCAGTTAGTTCCCCAACACAGTGTTCTTTCCAAATGTTTCACCCCAAAGGAAGCATCTTTTTGTTTTAATTGGGGAGTATGGGGTAAATAGCCAATATATTAACTTAAAAAAAGCAGCTGTTTTATCTTACAATGTATTCTAAGTTACAAAGTAAAGTAGCATATTTTAAGAGATACAATATTAAAGGCAGAAGGTCAGAGCAGTCTTTTTTACAAGTGAGAAAAGAAAAGCATTTGGTGCTTGGCTACTAAAACACACAAAAGACTCAGATTTCCAATCGATTCACACTGTGTCAAGGAAAAGGGGCACTAAAATTGCTAAGTTTTGACCACCGGGTAGTTATATTTTTGGAATAACTAAGGTAAACTCTATTTTTCAGATGGAACTTGGGTGACATGTTTTTAAAATACTTCTCTTAGCCCCTAACTTACTTTCTATCTCTATAAATTTTCTATTTCTAGTCAACTCTTATAAGTGATCTCATACTGTATTTGTCATTATGTGCCTTGCTTATTTCACTGAGCATAATGTTTTGAAAGTTTTTCCATGTTGCAGCATGTCTTAGACCTTCATTCTTTTTTATGACTGAATTATATTCTACTGTATAGATGTACCACATTTTTGTTGACCCATTTATTTATTAATGGACATGGGTTGTTTCCACCTTTTTGATATTGTGAATAATTCTGTTATAAATTGGTGTGCACCTATTTTCTTGAGATCCTGTTTCCACCTCCTTTGGGTGTATACCCAGAAGTGGGATTGCTGAGTCATATGGTAATTCTATATTTAACTTTTAAAGGAGCTGCCATATTGCTTTCCAGAGTGGTTACACCATTTTACATTCCTACCAACTATGGTCTAGAGTTCCAAGTTCTCTGCATCCTTTCCAATACTTATTTTTTTGCTTTTTAAAATAACCATCCCTGATTGTGGAAAGTGATATCTCATTGTGGTTTTTATTTGCATCTCCCTAATGGCTAATGGATCTTTTCATATGCTATTTGGCCATTTGTATGTGCTCTTCAGAGAAGTCCTTTGTACATTTTTATATTGGGTTGCTTTTTGTTGTTGCCCTCTAAAAGTTCTTTATATATTGTAGATCTTAAGCCCTTAGCTGATATGTGGTTTACAACTGTTTTTCTCCATTCTGTAGATTATCTTTTCACTCTCTTGATGGTCTCCTTTGATGCACAAAAGTTTTTAATTTTGATGAGGCCAAATTTGTCTATTTTTTTTGTTATTGTTGCTGCTTGTGTTTGGATGTCATATCTAAAACTCCATTGCTGAATGAAGCCCAGGTCATAAAGATTTGCCTATATGTTATTTCTTAAGGCTTTTATAATTTAGCTCTTATATTTAGGCCCTTGTTCTATTTTGAGTTGACCATTTAAAATGGTGTGAGGTAGGGTACTAACTTCATTCTTTTCATGTGGACAGCCAGTTTTCCCAGCACTGTTTTTTGAAGAGACTATTCTTTCTCCATTGCATGTATTGGTGAAAGTCAATTGGCCCTAGATGTGTGGGTATATTTCTGGACTTTCAATTCTGTCCCATTGGTCTATTTGTCTATCAATCTATTGTGCCAATACCACACTGTTTTGATTACTGTAGTTTTGTGATACAATTTGAAATTGGGAAGTATGCATCCTCCAATTTTTTTTTTAATTGATTAAGCTATTCAGGGTCCTTACAGTTACAAAAGAATTTGAGGATCAGTTTTTCCATTTCTGTTAAAAAAGGCTGTTAGAGTTTTGCTGGAGGGTTGCACTGGATCTGTAAATCACTTTGGGTAGTATTGACTTCTTATAAACATGAACTCTTTCACTGCATGAGTGAGGGAGGTCTTACCATTTATTCATGTCCTTAATTTTGTTCAGCAGAGTTTTGTAGTTTTCAGTGTACAAGTCTATATACTTGATTCGATTTTTTCCTAGATATTTTATTCTTTTAGATGCCATTGTAAATAAATGGTATTCTGCTATTTTGCTGAGCTCATTTATTAACTCTATTCATTTTCCGGTAGATTGCTTTAGAGTTTTAATATGTAAGAGCATACCACCTGTAAATAGAGAGCTTTATTTCTTCTTTTTACAATTTGGATTTTTCTTTCTTTTTATTTTAGTTTGTTTCTTTTATTTATTTATTTTTTTTGTTTAATTGCTCTGGCTAGACTTCTAGTACAATATTGAATAGTGGTGGTGAAAGTGGGCGTCCTCCTTTTCTTCCTGTTCTTAGGGGGAAGCTTTAAGTATTTGATCATTGAGGATGATGTCAGCTGTGGGTTTTTCATAAATGGTCTTAATTATTTTAAAGAAGTTTCCTTGTATTCCTAGTTTTTTAGTGCTTTTCTTAAGAAAGGATGCTGCTGGATTTTGTTAAATGCCCTTTCTGCATCTATTTAGATAATCATGTTTTTTTTTTCTCTTTTCATTCTATTTATGCCATGTATGTTGATTTATGGTTTTGTTCTGGTCCTTTATGTCCATGGTGATCTTCTCTCTAGATGTTCTATGCAGTTTTGAAAGTGCTCTGTGAAATCTTCAGCTATTATTGTAGAACTCTCTAGTTCTCCCTTCAATTCTGTCAGTTTGCTTTACATATTTCAGTACTCTGTTGTTAGATGTGTGTAGGTTTCTAATTGTTAAATCTTCTTGTTGAATTAACTCTTTTCTTCATATATAATGTCCTTTTTTGTCTCTTGTAAAGGTTTTGACTTAGTCTATTTTGTCTGGTATTAATATAGCTAACCTAACTCTCTTTTTGTTACTAGTTGTATGAAGTATTTTTTCCATTCCTTCAACTTGTTTGTGTCTTTGGATCTAAGATGGGTCTCTGGTAAACAGCATATAGTCGAGTCATGTTTCTTTATCCATTCTTCCAATTTCTGACTTTTGACTAGAGTGTTTTTGCTCATCCCTCAGGGATTCACTAGGCTGAAAAACACAAAAAAGAGAAAGAAAAAACTAGCCACTACCACCAGCACTGTCACCAACAAAAGGAGGTGCACTGGATGTTGATGTCCCCATGGATGCTGATTGTGAAGCCAGAAGCTGCTGCTACCAGGAGGGTTGAAGCCTAGGCCAGCATCCATGCTAGACCCTCAAGTAATCTGCCAAACCAAGAAATACCCACTGTTGGGAATTGAATTATGCCTCCACCCTCACCCCCAAAAGGCACATTTTGATCCTAATCCCTGGTCCTGCGAGTATAAATCTATTTGTAAATAGAAACTTTGTGATCATTAGTTAAGCTGTGCCCAAACTGAATGAAGGTGGGCTTAAAACAAATATGACTGAAGTCTTCATAATCCAAGGAAACTGAACACAGGGAAAAGCCATGACACAAGCAAAAAGCTGAAGTTAAAGGAACCAGGAAGAGAAAGGAAGAGGAGCCACCATGTGCATTCCCATGTGGTGGAAAAGCCTAGGAACCCCAAAGATTGCTGCCTTGCCAGAAGGACCAGTCCATGGAAGAAGCAAGCCTTTTAGCCTATAAATCTGAGAACTAAAAATTCCTGTTAACCCAACTCGTGGTATGGCATTTGTTTCAGTAGCTAAGAAAGTAAAGAATCCATGCACAAAAGAAAGAGCACCTACAAAAATTGTTCACTGCTGGTATGAATTTCTCCATTACACTTCTTCCCTCTCATTGGATCATTGTGTCAATCTTTAGGGATATCTGGGCAATGACTATTTAACTTCTTTTTGCTCAAAAGGGGTGCTGAACTTGTGGGGTTATGGTATGAAATATGGTATGAATGTTCTTGGAGAAACTGGTACCTCTGGGTTTCTGGCTTATCTGTATAGGAAAAATCCAGGGACCTTAAGTTTCTGAAAAAATAATCTTACTGGGTAAAACATTTATAGAATCTTAGATAGAGCCCAGAGTATTCTTTATGGCTTTCAGGAAAGCTATTGGTTGGGGCTTGGCATGCTGTGGTCAAGTTTGCATAAGAGTCACCACCAGAATGACCTCTCAACTCTATTTGAAATCTCAGCTACCAAAGAGTGTCTTTGATGGGAATGATCTTAAGAGATTTTATTGAAAGCCTATTTTATCCAATGAATCGGAGTCATGCAATGTTCCGGTGCTATCTTGCCATTAAGAATTTTTAGGATAAAAATTATAAGCTCCAGTTCTATCCCCTTTCTAATCTAGACAAATTCCTAAAATGAAAAAAGCAATATTTAAGAGAAACTCAGTGGGAATAATTTGATACCTCATGTCTTTCTCCTTGCACAGTGCAATATCTCAAGACTATACTCCTTGATATCTGACTGATTTGTTCTCTTTTTGTCCATCCCCATTCCCCAATCTATTTTCAATCTTCTCTGCCCAGCTTTGTGCCCCAGAAAGAAGACCATTATGTACTTCTTCACTTCCTGCACTTCCTACAGTTGGATTTTGCCTATAGGAGGCATTGGCAGGAGACTAGAGAACAGGAGGAAAGAGGTTAAGATATTTATTTTCCACTCCATCCTTGCCCATTTCTGGTAATTGCTGTGTTCCTTTGCCACTACAGCTCCCTTAGGTGACCTTTCTCCTGTGGTTCCAGTTCTCCTTGCATTGATTATTTTCTGGTCTCTTCAGCCCTTGTAGTCATGGTGGTTTCTCATTAATGCTGACTCTAGCTGCTTCTTAATCCCTTGTTTATTCCTTTATCTCTATCAACACCTTAGCAAGAAGGGCCTTCATCGAATTATCTTTATTTGAAGCATCTGGGATGAATTTTGTTTCCATCTCTGGGCTTTGACTGATGTAATATCATATCAAACCTCAACAGTTCTTAATTCTTTAGTTTACATATGAAAAAAAACACAGGCATTCTTCTATTTTCTAATTATATCCTTGCTTATTGGGACCTGTAACTAAGTCCAAGATGTGGAAATATATATTTTACTCAGTGAGATGAAAGGGATAAAAAATGAAGAAATTGGGCAGATAATAGGTTTTCCTAAGCCATTCTCCTTTAATGTGAGGTCTTCCTAAGCCCTTCTTCTTAAAATGTCCAGTATCAAATATTAGTTACATTAATGGAGGTAAAAATTTTCAATTTTGTTTCCCAACCCATTTACTGGAGGAAAGCTCACTATAGTTTACCGTCTACTAACTCATGATATTTTCAGTATATTACCTACCACTTTCAAGAAGGTGATTCTAGATTTCATTCTTCGAAGAAGTACCAGATTTAGGAAAATGGGGAGAGTGTTAGTGCAGATGGATGCAAAGATGGATGGTATATAGATGGAGGAAGAAGGGTATGTAAGAAATAAGAAGTCTAGTTTGGATAGAAATGGGGGATATGAGAGGAGAGTCATAAGAAATGTAAGTGGGACAGACAGGCACACTAGGGTACATTTATAGAGGTCCTTAAATTCTCAGCTGGGAAGTTTGGATTTGTCTTAAGATGTGATTTAAAAACTTAAGATTTTTGATCAGAAAAGACCTGTGATGAAAAGAATGTTGAGACTTTTACACAGTCGTATGCAGGGTGAAGTGGAGAAGGCACTAGTGGTAAAGAGATAAGATGCCAGAGTATCAGTTACTTGATGTGTAATGATAAGAATCCAGCCCTCAGAAGCAGTAGGAGGAATTGAAAATCAAGGCTCAGATGGATGATTTGGAAACTTTGTAGTACAATGTGCAGATCACAAGGATCTTCTCTGAAATATTTAGATTGGCTAGGTCTGGAGTGCGGAGCACTCAGGAGGATTCTGATGCAGGTCATTCAAAGACCACAATTTGTTTCAGAAGAGAAATAGGTAGTTATTTATTCTGAAGGGCAATCAAGGTGGGATGAGAGGACGCTGCTGCTGATGGTAATTGGAAGGCTGGGAACGAGTCTAGATTATAGGGAGAGTTGAAGAATTGTTTGATATTTCTTATTCTTGTTTTTGTTTGAACCTTGTGTGTGTGGATATTAGATGGCATTTTCTGTGTAGATAAAGCTGTTGTGTTTTGAAAGACAAGCAAATGAAAACTATAGGCACTTGTCCTTGATGAAAAATACTGGAATTTATTCACTAGGCACTTACTGGCTTAGGTTGGCTTGGGGCAGCGTTTAAAGTGGGATAGGAAAGTAAGTATAAAAAAATTCATCCTGAAGATTCTGGATATTTAGAGATGTCTGGCTGGACATTCTTTCCCTTGATTAGAACTAGTGACTGTCAAAATGGATCCAATGATATCTGAAAAATGAAGATGAGAGGATTCTTTTGCTAATATGATATATAGTTTCTAAAGTTATCTTAACCTTTCCAATACTCGCCCAGATGTTAATAATGTGACATATATATATATATACATACACACACACACACACACATATATTACCCCATTGAGGGGAACTTCATGGAATGAATTATTTTTTTAAGCTAAGCATTTCTGTTAAGGAAAGCCAATATACTGAGGAATGCAATGCTGATATTATTTCTTCTTTCCTTTATTTTTAGATTTGAACCGATCCTTCCTGGGATTCTGTAAATTATACAGGGTAACTGTTCTAGTTTGCAAGCTGCCAGAATGTGATATTACATTGGAACGGCTGGAACTGGAACGGCTTTTCTAAAGGGAGTTTAATAAGTTACAGGTTTACAGTTCTCAGGTAGTGAAAGTATCCAAATTAAGGCACCTATAAGAGGTACTGTCACTCAGAGAGGCCAATAGATCAGGAACACGTCTGTCAGCAGGAAAGTCACGTGGCTGGCATCTGCTGGTCCCTTGCTCCTGGGCTCTATTGCTTTCAGCCTCTGTTCCTGTGGGGGCTCCTCACTTTACTTCTTTAGAGCTGGCTTTCATCTCTTGGCTTCCCTTGGTTCTCTCAAGGTTGTGGCTTGTTCAACATTTCATGGTGACATCTGCTGGGGTCCAAGCATCTCCAGACATCTGTGTCTCTGTAATCCAAGTGTCAGCATCTGTGTCAACTCTGTTCTGAAGTTTCTGTCAGCTCTGTAGTTTCTGAATTTCTCCAAAATGTTTCTTCCTTTAAAGGATTCCAGTATACTACTTAAGACCAACATGGAATGGGTGGAGTCACATCTCCATTTAATCAAAGGTCCAACCCACAAATGAGCACATCACGTCTCCACGGAAATAATCTAATCAAAGGTTTCCAACATGCAGTATTGAATCAGGATTAAAGGAAATAGTTGCTCCCACAAGACTGGGATACATAATGCTTTCCAATCAGCGCAGTAACCAATACATCTTTTTGAAGTTACTACTTATTGACCTCTCATATCACTCTGCTATGATTTTGTTATTTCAATGAGGGGAGGGACATTTGTTGTCTTTATAAGTTATCCAACATTTCTAAATATCCTTTACCAAACAGGCTGTTCACCTAAAGCATGGATATTCCCATGATATTCTGAGTGGACTGATGAAATGGAAATCCACTTACTCACGAAGGAAATGTTTTTGACTCAGGCTTTCTTTCTTGATATGTTCTTAGCCAAGTTGTCAGTCATCCTAGTTAGAGCTATGAGTTCATTTCTTCCATTACAGTACTTGGTGAATGACCAGTTCAATGAATATGTTAATACTAGAGTAAAATATGACTAAATGAAAACGTATCTTTTTCTCTGTGTATATATAACCATGAAATATCTACTTTTCTCTATTTTTTTTGTTATAAGTGCTTATAATTTTAGCCCTTTAAGACTTTCTTCCCAATTTTGCTACATTTTATACTAAGCTAATCCATATTGCTATTATATGCTTTTCATGAAGGAAAAAAGCAACAGTAAAATGACAGCGATTGAAGTATTTATAACAGCTACTGTTTATTCATAGATGCTTTCCACTACCCTTCTCCTCCTTTTTGTTAGGGAGTTTCTTCAATCAAGAACAAGGTACATTATTTCAGTGCAAGTCTAAAGACCAAAGAAGTTAATAACCTCAAAGAGGCTGAAAGATTCTTTTCCTTCTCTGTTAATTCCCCTTCCCTCCTCCAGTTTGATCTCCAATGCCATCTTTCAAGGGTATCAGGAAGCCATGTTAGATTATTGTTTTTATAAAAAATATGTGGACTGAAGTCCCTTTCCTGAAAAATCCATGGATACTTAACATGTGTACAGCCCTTACTCTCAGTGGTGAATCTCTTTTTTGTTCACCTTTCAATTGAAGAGGGGTTGGGGAGCTAAACTCTATGCCTTCTGGCCATAAAGTATTCATATTTTTTCCTCTCCTATCTTGTTTGGATCCCTTGGAGAACATCTGAGAACGATTAGGAGAGTTACTGAAGTCTGAAGCAGAACCATAAAGATATTCACAATTCTGGCTTGACAGATACTACTGCCTTATGAGTTGTTATCTTAGCCAGGTTGGATCCCGCTGCTGTCATCTCCCGTTTATCGCCCTGAACCAGAGTGCATCTATTTATGTCTCTATTCTCTTTACTATGCTACCCAAACAGTATTATGGCTTCAAATGTAAAATAAATCAACACACACATATACACACAGCAGATAAACTGGGACTAACTTAGCTGTCAGAAAAAAGTGTGATTTAATTGTCTTTTTATTTAGACAATGGGCTATGAGTGCATGCCTTATTTTCACCAATGACATGAGGATGAACAATAAATATTTGCACTTTATATTACAAATGAAAATATTTCTAATTCAGCAGTAGATATGCAATGTGCCTTAAGGTTTTTAGGTTTGATGCTCTTTAAGAAATCTGTTGGAGTCATGTTTGGAAAATTTGCTCCAGTCTCTTAGCTTTAGTTTTCCTTTTCTAAATTAGAAATGATAGAACTCTTTCTCTGTCGTTAAGACTTGTGTGAAGGCTACAGAGGAAAAACTATGATAGAGGAAATTATGAATAAGAATGGGGAAATGTTCTTTGAAGCCTTATACCAATATTTTAGGAATAATTTCAGTTAAGAAAGACTCTAAAATGGTGTTTTAATGTAGTACCTAAAGGTGTCAATAATTTGGGGAGGGGAGACTTGGAAAACTGTCATGAAAACGTTATATATTGCATTTTATTGATGCTGAAGTTGAATGTGTGAGTTGTTTGCTGTGCATTATTGAATGGCAAATTCTTTATCTGCTCAAATTTCAAACACGTTTTTCTTAATATCTGAAAAATTCTGATTAAGAATATGGACATCATATCTTAAAAGGTCTAAACAAGATTAAGTAACATTCACACCAATTTTCTAATAGATGAAATACTGGGATTCATTTCAAAATCAACTTTCACTGGACTTTAAAGGGAATGTTAATATAGCAAATATAATTATTTTAAATGTGATTAGCGAAAACATGACTTTTTGACCTTTGTTTAGTTTTTTGTTTCCTGTATCAACAAGATTAAACCTTAATGCTGAAGGGGCAGATGGAATATCGTTTCAAAGGGATGAAAATCTTCTTTGCTGAAATATATATTCAAATCCTTTGCCCATTTTTAACTAAGTTTTTCTTATTTTTGAGTTGTAAGAATTCTTTATATAATCTGAATACAAATCCTTTATCAGGTATACGATTTCCAAAATGCATCCTTAATTGATCAAAGTCCTATGTTAACTGGAAGTTTTCCCCTCTTCCCAGATAATGCACGGATTTGTAACATTTTCTCCATTTAATTCTCTCCAACTTATAATCAACTCTTGTCATATATTTTATTTATCTTCTTCTTTTTTTTTTTTTGCATGGGCAGGCACTGGGAATCAAACCTGAGTCTCCAGCATGGCAGGCAAGGACTCTGCCTGCTGAGCCACCATGGCCCACCCTATTTTATTTATCTTTAAAATTAAAACCTCACAAGGCATTTTTATTAACATGTTATACAGTAAATATTCATTTAGATTTACCTGTATGTTTACCCTTTTTATTGCTCCTTATCCCTCCATGTATGATTGACCTTTCATTTGGGATTGTTTTCCTTCTTCCTTGTGAAGACCTTTTAGTATTTCCTTTACTATCATTATTATTAAACAGCTCTATTGAGATATACTTTACATAAAATGTAAATGGACAATTTAAAATGTACAACACATTTGTTTTTAGTATATTTAAGAGTGTGCAGCCATCATCATAATCTAAATTTAGAAAATATTCATTATGCTAAAAAATAACTTTGTGCCCCTTAGCAGTCTACCACTCTCTGTCCCCACCATAGCCCCTCCCCCCACGCTCTGCAACCCAATTTTTAGTCGACTTTTGGTCTCAATAGATTTGCCTATTGAAATGTTTCATTTAGTTCAGCCTGAGGATGGAAAATTCTCCCATTTTTTGGTCTAAAAATGTCAGTTTATGTTCTCTCTGGAACATAGAGAATTTTGGGTATAAATACAGCAATTTAAAGACATTCCAGTTTTCATAGTTTCTATTGAGACGTCATCAGTAGGGATTTTGTTTTCTGTCATTTTGAATGTAATGTGTCATTTTCTCTAGTTGCTTTTAAGATTTTCTCTTTTTAAATTTTCAGTATTTTTACTATGATGGGCCTAAGGTGTATCTTTGTTGCGGTTAAATATTACTGTGTAACAAATTACCACAAACATAGTATTGTACATCAACACCCATTTTATTAACTCACAAATTCTGTGGGTCAGGAATTCAAGTCGATTGACTTATTTCCTCCCCAGAATGTTTGTAATCTTAGCTGGAGAATGCTGAAATGTTTAGGGACTGGAATCCCCTGGAGGTTTCATCTCCTATCCATCTGACACCTGGGTTGGAATAGCCTGGTGTTCTCATCCATCTGACACCTGGGTTGGAATAGGCTCAGTAGGAAATGTTAACTGGAATACCTCTGTGTGACTCTCGCCATGTGTGCATCTTCCCAGTCATCGCTCTAGTCTCAAGCAATTACTGATTAGTTTTCTATCATTACAGATTAGATTTGTCTTTTGTAGAGCTTAATAAATAGAATTATACTGCATATATACTATGTATAATGCATGTAGGTTTGGGGGTTATATATATTTATTACTATGCTATATTTCAGTGTGTGGATATATTACATATTGTTTATCCATTTAATTGCTAATGGACATTGTGATTGTTTCCAGTTTCTGTCTATGATAAATAAAGGTGCTAAGAACATTTTTATGTAGGTCTTTATGTGAATATATGTTTCATTTTTCAGGGTCACCACCATGTTTCCTATAACATTGCTGAACATACTTAGTAGTTCTAGTATCATTTCTATGGAATCCATAGGATTTCTTTACACACAATCATTTTATCTGCAAATGAAGAAGACTTCAACCCTTCTTTTCCAATCAATATGCCTTATATTGCTTTGTATTACTTGTTAGTACTTTAAGTACAATGTGAATAGGAGTGGTGAGAGTGGACATCCATGCTTCTTTCCAATTTTAGGAGAAAATAATTCAGTCTTTCAAATTATTAAGTATAATGTTAGCTGTAGGGTTATTGTAGATGCCATTTATCAGATTGAAGCTGTTTCTTTACATTACTAGTTTGCTAGAGTTTTTCTAAGGAATGGTTATTGAATTTTGTATATGATGTTTTCCCTGCATCTACTGAGATGATCATGTGTTTTTTCAGTCTGGTGATAGAGTGAATTATGTTGGTTGATTTTCAACTGTTGAACCAGGCTTACATTTCTGGGATAAACCTCTTTTGGTAAGGAGTATATTATATTTTTCCTATATTGTGGATTTGATTTGTTGTTAATATTTGCTGAGGACATTGAGGGGTTTAGGTATGTGTTTTCTTTTCTTATAATGCTTTTTTTTTTTCAGTTTAGTAAAGCTGCCAGAATACAATATACCAGAAATAGAAATGGGGATTTATCAGCTTACAATTTATAGTTCTAAGGCTATGAAAATGTCCCAATTAAGGCATCAACAGGATGATACCTTCTCTAAAGAAAGGCTGATGGCATCTGGTGGGGGGGGTCACATGGGAAGGCATAAGGCCAACATCTGCTGGTCCTTTGTTCCAGGTTTCATTGCTTTCAGCTTCTGGTTCCAGTGGCTTTCTCTCTGAGCTTCTGTGGGTGTCTATCTTTCTCTTTTATCTTTATAAAGGACTCCGGTGAAGAATTATGACCCACCTTGAATGGGCTGGGTCACATCTCAATTGAAACAACTTATGCTGGTTTGAAACTGTTGTGTACCCCAGAAAAGCCATGTTCTTTAATCCTCATTCAATATTGTTGGGTAGGATCTTTTGACTAAGTTGTTTCTGGGGAGATATGACCCACTCAGTTTTGGGTGGGACCTTTTGATTAGGTGGTTTCCATGGAGATGTGTTTCCACCCATTCAAGGTGGGTTACTTACTGGAATCCTTTAAGAGGGAACCATTTTGGAAAAGCTTCAGAGCTGACACAGATGACAGCCCTTTGGAGATGCAGAAGAAAAATGCCCCCAGGGAAGCCTTAGAAAATGAGGTCATAGGAGAAAGCTAGCAGATGTTGCTGTGTCCCTTCCCAGCTAACAGAGGTGTCCAGAAGCCAAAGACCCCAGCAGATGCCAGCCACATGCCTTCCTACATGACAGAGGAAATCTTGACCCATTGGCCTTTCTTGAGTCAAGGTATCTTTCCCTGGATGCCTTTAGTTTGGATATTTTCATAGCCTTAGAACTATAAACTTGCAACTTAATAAATTCCCTTTTAAAATTCATTCCATTTCTGGTATATTCGATTCTAGCAGCTCTAGTAAACCAAAACACAACCTAATTAAAAGGTTCCAACCACCATAGTCTGCACCCAAAAGAATGGATTAAAAGAACATGGGCTTTTCTCTCTCTATATATATAGGTAGCTTCAAAACACATAGCCTTTGTCTGGTTTTGGTTTCAGAGTAATGATGAAATTATAAAATTAGTTGGAAATTTCCACATGTACACATCTCTACCCCTGGCTATATTTTGAAAGAGTTTGTGTAGAATTGTATTATTTTTGTGTAAATGTTTGTTTGTGTGAGTGTTTGTTTGGCAGACTTCACCAGATAAGCCCTAGGTTTGGAGTTTTCTTTTTGGGGAAGTTTTGAATTTTGAATTCATTTTTCTTACTAAAAGGTTAGGGTAAGAGATATCTAGATTTTCTATTTCTTTCTGTTGTAGTTTTGGTATTTTGTGTCTTTCATGGGATTTTCCATTTCATTTAGTTTTTTAAAATGTATTTGTTGGATGCTATTCACGAGACTTTCTTGTTAGTCTTTTAACGTGTGCAGCATCTTTAGTGAAATCATTTTATCTAAGTTGTTGAATTTATTAGCACAGAGTTGGTTGTTCATAACATTCCCTTATTAGTCTTTATTTGTTTATAGAGTCTTTAATGATGTGTCCTCTTTCTTTCTTGATATTGATAATTTGTGTCTTCTATATTCTTATCATCCTAGCTAGATATTTATCATGTCTATTGATTATTTTCAAAAAGAAATTTGGGCATTGATTCTCCCCCCATATTTTCTATTTCATTCGTTTCTTTATTATTTGCTTCCTCCAACTTACATTCCAAACTGGTTACGTTGGATTTTAAATTTGGGTCCTGGTGGAGGTCACTTGTGACACAATGAAAAACTGAGTCCATGATGCATGTGGAAAGATACTTTGTTACTCACAGATCCCAGACAGACCCATGGGGGCTGTGAATGTTCCAGAGAAGTGTGGTCAGGTCACATGGCTGAACCAACAGGTGGGGAGCATACAAGCAGAGTGAAAAGGACCCATGACTTGTGATTTTATTGTGGTCCAGGGGTGGACATTAGTAGATTTCCTGAGGGACTCAAGGATTGGTTAGATTAAAGCAAATGTGCACAAAAAAGCAAAGAAACTAGGAATCCAAGAGTAGTGAGGATGGGACCAGCTGTGGATTTGGGCTGAAGTGTGTGGCTGGAAAACGTCTTATATATTAGGCCAAATGTCAGTATTGAGGCAAAGTAAGATGGATGCCGAGGTAGCACCCAACAATTTTTGGGGGGTTAGAGGGTGACATGTGATAGAATGAAACTGTATGCACTTCCTAGAAAGTAATGTTCTTAAAGATAATCCATTCCTGTGCTATTGTAAGTAAGTTTTTATGAGGTTACTTCATTTAAGATATAGCCCAGAGTGGGTCTTAATTCTCTTATTGGAGTCCTTTATGAGAGATTGAAATTCAGACAAAAAGAGAAAAAAACCTCTGAAGCAAGAAGCTCAAGGCAATGAAACCTAGATGAGAAGGGAAAGACCATTAGATGCTGTCATGTGTCTTGCAATGTACAGAGGACCCAGTGGTGGCCAGCTGCTGGTCTTTCGGAAGAAAGCGTTGCCTTGATGATGCCTTGATTTGGACATTCTTACAGCTTCAAACTGCAAACTAATAAATTCCTATTGTTTAAAGCCAAACTATTTCATCTTCTTTGAACAGACTAACAAACTAAAGCATCCAGTATTTGGACCATTTTCCAAATATATTTGGTTATTGACTTTTAGTTTAATTCCATATTGTTCTGTATGATCTTAAGCCTTTAAAATTTATTGAAACTTGTTTTATACCTCAGCATAGTATCTGTTTTGGTAAACATTACATGTGCACTTGGAAGAATGTGTATGATTTTATTGGGTGACACATCTTGTAAATATCAGATCAGTTTGGATGACAGTATTTCTCAAGTTTTCTACATTTTTGTTGACATTCCATCCACCTCTTCTTAATTACTGAGAGAAGAGTGAATGTTGAAATTTCCAACTGTAATTTTGGATTTGTCTATTGCTTCATTTGAACTCAACATTATGCTTAGTGACGGACCTGATTTCAGTTCTGGTGCAAACCCCTCATCCTATTGCAGAGCACTGCCAATTAGCTATCAGATCTACAACAGTAGTACATGGATCATACTTTGTGTAGCACGGTCTTGGAGGTTACCTGAAAACTAGGCTGGGGCATGCAGAAAACCCTCAATAACTATGTTTGAAACTCCGTTACTGTGAAACTGAGTCCATTTTAATTATTAAAAATGACTTAAAATTATGGAGTTATTTGAGCTGTCACTAAGAAAGCCCAATACCTAATGGTAGAACAGCTTTTTTAAAAGAGTTGAATGAATTAATACTCCTTAATAAAAAAATAGACATTTGCAATAGAAAATCCACGATTTAAGTAAGGCTTAGTTTAAGCCATCTCCATTGTTACCTAATCTTCAATTTACAGAAAACTGAGGCTTAGGATATTCAAGTTCACATAGAGAAACTTGGTGGAACTGGGATCTGAAATCACTTTTTCTTTCCTAATGGTCCATGCTCTTAATGTCTCTCTGTCTAAAATTGTGAAATTCTTGGTGAGGCCATCTCTTTTTTACAGTGTGTGAGAAGACCTAAAGATACCATAACTGAAAGCCACTCCTTAATATTAAAAGATGCCCATTGTTCTGGTTCTATCAAGCAACTTTCTGATAAATTGGCTTTCCCTGTAATTTGTCCACATGCAGGGAGTCAGCTGCTCATGTTGGTATGGGCATTTATTAAAACTGATAGTTTTATGTCTTACTGTGAATTAATATATTGACATTCTGCTTTACATTAGTCTCTGGAAACTTGTCCTGGAGAGACAAATCCATTCTTAGCGGACTGATAATATCAGCTTTATGAACTCAAAAGGCTGGAAACCCTATTAAAGTATATTGGATTCACCTGTATAAATGCTGACCTAGTGGGAAGCCTATCTGAGCTAGTATGCAGTCTTCTTTAAATCATACTGTTGTTGAAGTCATATGATATTTAAAACTATGATACTTATAAAAGCATAAAAATGAATGAAAGAATCAGGGTAAAGAGAAAATAAAGTTGTAAGGATAAGATGAAGCCAGGTGTAAGGTTAATACACAAAATATATGCTATAGGAGTTAATATATTGCTAGTGACAGACCTTAAACTTGATTTTCTGATCATTAGAAGGCAAATCAAGGTTGGAAAACATGATAAGCTAAAGATTCATGCCAGTTCTTTCATGTTTGGTTTGTTCCTTCCTTCCTTCCTTCTTTCCTCCCTTCCTTTCTTTTTTTTTATTTTCTGTAGTAGGGCAAATAATGCATGATTATTATAGAAAAATTTAAAAATGTTTAATAACAGTTCTTTCTAAATCCCATATAATCCCACCACCCAGAGTTATCGCTATTAATGTTTAAAATGATTCAATGTTAGCAAACATTGATTGCTCTAAACTTCCATTTATATACATATGTATTAAAAATGGAATCATATTGCTTATACTTTTTTGCTTAGTGATATTTGTGACTGTCTTTCTAATAATTAATAAATATCACTCTATAGCATTAGTTTATTGACTATACAGTACCCATGAATTGATGAATCACAGTTTATTTAACATTATAATTCTCTTTAACATTCAGGTAACATCATGTGAACATCCTTTTACAACTTTACTACTTTTCCAATTATTTCTTTGTGATAAAGTTCAAAAAGTGGAATTGTCGATTTAAGGTTTTTCAGAGTGTTTATTTTTTTACATAGGTCTTGAAGAATGTGATGGACTTCTGGTAAACTCTCAGAAGTAAGTAGCAATATGTTTTCTGAACCCTAAATCAAATGGATATTAGAGTCTTTGAAACTTAAAAAAACATAAAACAGGGGGCAGGGCCAGATGGCAGCATAGTGAGGTATGGGATTTAGTTTTTCCTCTAGAGCAGCTAGTAAATAGCCAGGGACAGAACAGAACAACTGCTGGATCAGTGACTGGACACACAGCACGCACCAGGTGGAATGGGTGAGATCCCACACAGGACTGTAAGTCCCCCAGGCCTCAGAGGTTGGTGTCCCTCCCCCATAGGCACTGCGGGCTGGTTCCCTGAGGGGGAAGGAAACAGACTTTACTAGAGCAAGGGCTTAGCTAAACCAAGCTCTAATTGCTTAATCAACAAATTTTGACTGGTGAAAACAGACCCCCAGCACAGATAAACCTGGAATAAGCACTAAAGGAGCTAGGAGAGATGGGATGGGGTTGATGGAAAAAATAAAAATAAAAAAACAGAGGCTTTTTGAGTACAGCACAAAATACTGGAAAAGGGCTGGACCCCAAGAAAAGGGGGTCACATAGAGCCTGGAGATACATAAGGCCACTTACCAACTTAAGCTCTTGACTGACAAACCCAGCGACCAGGGCTCTGGCTCTGAAAAGGCTTTTTTCTTTTTCTTTTTTCTTTTTTACTCCTTAACAGCTCATTAGCTAGAACTGAAGCACTCTTAGGCTCCAGTACTGCCATAGGCAGGGGGGAATTATGCTTGTCTCAGGGACAAAGTAACTAGTCAGGTGAAAGGAGTTGAAATGCATCTTCCCCAAGAAAGAAGGGGCAAGGCCCAGCTCAAGTGGAATCCCTCCTTTAAGGATTTCAGCCCCAAGGACTGGAAAACTAAAGCAATTAAAGTCATCTTATTACCTCACTTCTGTTTCAACCACACCCCTGGCAGGGAGAGTCTGCTGAAATTAAAGGTACCATATCACTTTAATCTAGTGGGAAGCCATGGGTGACAAGTGCCATGTGCTGGGCAGGATAGGAAAAGTACAGAGTCTAGAGATTTCATAGGAAAGTCTGACAACCTGGTGGGTCTCCCCATCAGGAAAACTGATGCTAGCTTGTCTTTCCTATGGAGATCTGGGTCTGTCTGGTCTGGGAAAATCTGACTGGGGTCTATAATATCTAAGGAGATGCTTCTCAAAATAAAAAGGGGGAGGGGCTCTATCTAGGCAGGGCAAGAAACAGAAAAACAAAAACTGAAAAATTCTGATCAGTTTTTGTTTTTGCTAGAGGTCTAGAATAACTTGAACTGAATGTCAAAGAACAGATAGAAAGCAAAGCCATACAGTAAGAAAATCCTAGGGAAAAGAGTAAAAACAATCTCCCGAATAAACTAATTAAGGAGATCAAATGCCTAGGCACCAGCAAAAAAAGAAAGTCATACAAGAAAAATCGAAGATATGGCCCAGTTGAAAGAACAAACCAACACTTCAAATGAGATATGAAAGTTGAAACAACAAATTCACCATTGCAGGTGGGGCTTGTTTAGTTTACTGGACTCATTTAAAAGAGGAAATATTTTAGAAAGATACACAGAACCCATACAGCCAGAGACCTTTGGAAATGAAGAAGGAAAACACCCTGGGGGAGCTTCATGAAACAAGAAGCCTGCAGAGAAAACTAGCAGATGTCTCCATGTTCGCCATGTGCCTTTGCAGTTGAGAGAGAAACCCTGAATTTCATCAGCCTTTCCTGAGTGAAGGTAACTACTTGTTGGTGCCTTGCTTTGGACATTTTTATAGACTTGCTTTAATTTGGACATTTTCATAGCCTTAGAACTATAAACTTGCAACTTATTAAATTCCCCTTTTTAAAAGCCATTCTGGTTCTGATATATCACTTTCTGGCAGCTAGCAAACAAGAACAACATAAAAATCCACAAGACAAAATGGTAGAAGAAAGTACTGCCTTTACAGTAATAACATTAAATGTCAATGGATTAAACTCCACAATCTAAAATATAGACTGGCAGAACAGATTAAAAAACAGGACCCATCTGTATGCTGTCTACAGGAGACTCATTTTAGACCCAAGGACAAAAATAGATTGAAAGTGGAAGCATGATATTTCATGCAAACAACAACTAGAAAAGAACATGAGTAGCTATACTAATATCTGACAAAAGTTCAAATGTAAAACAGTTTAATGAGACAAAGAAGGACACCGTGCATTAATAAAGGGAACAATTCAACAAGAAGACATAACAATCATAAATATTTATGTACTGAGACATAGTGCTCCAAAATACGTGAGGCAAACACTTACAACACTGAAGGGAAAAATAGACACCTCCACCATAATAGTTGGAGACTTCAATTCCCTGCTCTCATCAATGGATAGAACACCTAGACAAAGGATCAATAAAGAAACAGAGATTTTGAATAATATGATAAATGAACTAGATTAAACAGACATTTACAGAACATTACACCCCACAACAGCAAGGTACACCTTTTTCTCAAGTGCTCATGAATCATTCTCAAGGATAAACCATATGCTGGTCACAAAGTAAGTCTCAAATTTAAAAAGATTGAAATTATACAAAATACTTTCTCAGATCATAAAGGAATGAAGTTGGAAATCAATAACAGGCAGGGGGCCAGAAAATTCACAAATATATGGAGGCTAAACAACACAGTCTTAAACAACCAGTGGGTCAAGGAAGAAATTACAAGAGAAATCAGTAAATATCTCAAGGCAAATGAAAATGAAAACATAACATATCAAAACTCATGGGATGCAGTAAAAGCAGTGCTAAGTGGGAAATTTATTGCCTTAAATGCCTATGTTAAAAAAGAAGCAAGAGCAAAAATTGTGGAATTAACTGTTTACTTGGAAGAAATAGTGAAAGAATAGCAAACTAACCCTAAGCAACCAGAAGGAAAGAAATAGTGAAGATTAGAGGGGAAATAAATGAAATTGAGAACATGAAAACAACCGAGAAAATCAACAAAACCAGAAGTTGGTTCTTTGAGAAAATCAATAAAATTGATGGGCCCTTAGCTAGGTTGACAAAAAAATAGAGAGAGGAATCAAATAAATAAAATCAGAAATGGAAAAGGAGACATAACCACTGACCTCACAGATAAAGGATACTGTGAGCAACTATATGCTAATAAAATAAACAATATAGGGTGGGCCACGGTGGCTCAGTGGGCAAGAATGCTTACCTGCCATGCCAGAGGACCCGGGTTCGTTTCCAGGTGCCTGCCCATGTAAAAAAAAAAAAAAGAAAAAAAAAACAACAATATAGATGAAATGGATAACTTCCTAGTAAGGCATGGATAACCAACGTTGACTCAAAGAAATAGATGAACTCAACAAACCAATCACAAGTAAAGAGATTGAATCAGTCATCAAGAAGCTCTGAAAAAAGAAAAGTCCAGGACCAGATGGTTTCACATGTGAATTCTACCAAGCATTCAAGAAAGAATTAGGAATAATCCTGCTCAAACTCTTTAAAGAAATTGAAGAGGAGGGAAAGCTACCTAACTCATTCTATGAAGCCAACATGACCCTAATACAAAAGCCAGACAAAGATGCTACAAGAAAAGAAAATGAAAGACCAGTCTCTTTAATATATATATACATGCAAAAATCCTCAAAAAAAAATACCTGGAAATCAAATCCAGCAGCACATTAAAAGATTTATACACCAGGACCAAGTGGGATTGAGTCCAGGTATGCAAGTTTCAACATAAGAAAATCAATTGTCATTCACCATATGAACAAATCAAAGCAGCAAAACCACATGATCATTCTCAATTGATGCAGAAAGGCACTTGACAAAATTCAATATATTTTCTTGATGAAAGCACTTTAAAGAATAGGAATAGAAGGGAAGTTCCACAATATGATAAAGGGAATATATGAAAAACCCACAGCTAACATCATCCTCAATGGGAAAGACTGAAAGCCTTTGCTATAAGACCAGGAACAGACAAAGATGCCCACTGTCACCACTGTTATTCAATATTGTGCTGGAAGTTCTAGTCAGAGCAATTAGGCAAGAAAAAGAAATAAAAGGCATTCAAGTTCAAAAGAAAGAGATAAAACTCTCACTGTTTGTAGTAGATATGATACTATATGTTGAAAATCCTGAAAAATCTACAGCAAAACTACTAGAGCTAATAAACGAGAACAGCAAAGTGCAGGATACAAGATCTACACCCAAAAATCAATAGTGTTTGTTTATTAGTGATGAGTAATCTGAGGAAGAAATCAAGAAAAAAAATCCATTTACAATAGCAACCAAAATAATAAAATATTTAGGAATAAATTTAAGGATACAAAAGACTTGTACACATAAAAAAGACTTGTACACATAAAAAAGACTTGTACATATAAAACAATAAGAATTTGCTAAAAGAAATCATGGAAGACACACCTTATTCATGGATTGGAAGATGAAATATAGTTGAGATGTCAGTTCTACCCAAATTGATTTATAGATTCAATGCAATGCCAATGAAAATCCCAACAACTTACTTTGCAGAAATAGGAAAACCATTAACCAAGTTTATTTGGAAGGGCAGCAGTCCCCCAAATAGTTAAAATTATCTTGAGAAAGAAAAATGAAGTGTGAGGTTTCACACTACCTGACTTTAAACCATATTACAAAGCTACAGGGATCAAAGCAGCATGGTACTGACATAAAGGCAGATATAGTGACGAATGGAATCAAACTGAGTGTTCAGAAATAAACCCTCTCATATATGAAATATTAATCTTTGATAAAGCAGTCAAACCAACACACCAGGGACAGAGCAACCTCTTCAATAAATGGTGCTTGGAGAACTGGATATCCATATGCAAAAGAATGAAAGAGGATCCATATCACACACCCTATACAAAATGATCGCAAGATAGATCAAAGACCTAAACATTAGAGCTAAGACCATAAATCTTTAGAAGAAATGTAGGGAAATTTCATATAAATCTTGTAATAGCAAGAGATTTCCTAGACCTTACTCCCAAAGCATGAGCTTTGATAAAAGAAATTGATAAATGGGATCTCCTCAAAATTAAACGCTTTTGTGCATTAAAGAACAATGTCAGAAAGGTAAAAATGCAGCCTACCAATGGGAGATAATATTTGGAAACCTTATATCAGATAAGGGTTTAGTATCCAGAATATAAAAAGAGATTCTCCAACTCAACAAGAAGACAAATAACCCATATTAAAAATGGGCAAAAAACATGAACAGACACTTCTGAGAAGAGGAAATACAAATGGTTAAAAGATGGCCAACTTCACTGGGTATTAGGGAAATGCAAATCAAAACCACAATGAGATATCATCTGACACCCACTAGAATGGCTATTATCAAAAACAAAAGAGAAAATTACAAGTGCTGGAGAAGATTTGGAGAAAGAGGCACACTTATTCACTGTCAGTAGGAATGTAAAATGGTACAACTACTCTAGCAGGCAATTGGACAGTTCCTCAGGAAGCTGAGTACAGAATTGCCATATGATCCAGGAATCCCATTACTAGGTATATATATTCAGAGGAACTGAAGGCAAGTTATAGCAGCATTATTTATTATTGCCAAGAGGTGGTAACAGCCCAAATGTTCATCAATGGATTAGTGGCTAAACAAGCTGTGGTATAGACATATGGTGGATTATTATGCTGTAATACATAAACTGTAAAACAGAATAAAGTCATCAAGCATGTAACAACATGAATGAAACTTGAGGGCAATCTGTTGAGTGAAATTAGTCAGAAACAAAAGGATAAATGCTGTATGGTCTCACTAATATGAACTAACATTAGTGAGGGAACTCTGAGAGTTGAAGTTAAGAACACAGGCTATCAGGAGATGGAAACAGGGTAGAGATTGGGAATTTGGTGCTAAAGTAATACAGATTGTGCAACAGGACTGATTGTAAAAATTCAGAAATGGATATCACAATACTACCTGATTGTAGCACAATAATATAAGTACACTGAATGAAGCTGAATGAAGGACTTGGGGCATGTATGAAACCAGAAGGAAAGATAGAGGATAAAGACTGAGATGGTATAACTTAGCAGTGCCTAGAGTGGACAATGATGGTGATTAAACATACAAATAAAAAAATGTTTTTGCCTAAGGGAGAAGAAATGAATGTCGACATTGTAAAGTGTTGAAAATGGATGGTATACAGGAAAATGTACTATCAATGCAAGCTAGGGTCTGCAGTCAGCAGTAACATTGTAGTATGCTTCCACTGTATGTAATAAAGGCATTATGCCAAAACTAAACATCAACAGGTGGGGGCCGTGGGGGAGGGGTATGGAGTCTGTGGAAGAAAAGGAAATGTCTTCATATAGATTATGGTGGTGAAATCATATCTAAATACTTAGGTTGCATTGTATGATGTGTGAATAAAACTGTTTAAAAGTGAACAGAGAGAAACAAGTGCTAGAGAAAAGATGGAGGAAAAGATGTACCTATTCACTGTTAGTAGGGAAACTGAGAGGTACAGCCCCTTGGAGGGCAGTGTGGTGGTTCCACAGGAGGCTAGGGGTGGGGTTGTTGTATGATCCCGAAACCCCATTGATCAGTATATATATAGAGAACAGAGTTTGGGGGGACATAAGTGGACATTTGCACATTTGTGTTTATGGTGGCAGTGTTTGTGATTCACAATGGATGGAGGTGGCCTAAGAGTACAATGACTAAGGAATGGAAGGGGGAACAATGATGTATCCATACAATGGACTACTGAGCGGGCACAAGAAGGAATGAAGTTGTAAGGCCTGAAACTAGGTAAATGAACTTTAAGGACTATATATTGAATGAAATGTCAGAAACAAAAAGACAAATATTATCATGCCTCACTCTTATGGACTAACTATAATATAAAAACTCATTGAACTGAAGTTGAGATCATGGGTTATCAGGTTGGGGCCTATTGTAAAGGGTCCTAGATTGTAAGCTCTTATAGCAGTCATATATGTTCAGGAGTTGTAACTGTTATTTCTCAATTCTGAGATAATGAGCTATTTGTATATAATCTGGTCATTCCCAGAAACTTCAGATATTTACATGACAACTGAGACTCAGATTTAGAGCTCTGAAGCTGTGAAAGTCAGCAGTACCCCATACTGGAACTGTTCAAAAAGTTGAAAAAGGGATGAGACTTTGACTAGAGGTATGAATGAAGCTGATCTGGATAGGAGGAAGGAAGAGCAGAATACAGGGTAAGGGATGATATCACCCATATTTTAAAGCTTCAACTTCTGTCTCAGGCCAAGGGAAGAGATGTTCATTGGGAGCAAGATTTATATTTTGGGTAGTGCATTACCTAATTTAACTGGTATGGTCAGCTTAGTCGTAAGTACATGCAATCTTGAATAAGGTGTGAGATTTTGTTGGTTTGTTCAGGTTAGTGTGATACCCTGATATATCCCAGAATAATTTGGGCAGTGTAAAGAAATATTTGCAAAGTCCCTTTGGGAACTGGGGAGAAAGGAGGAAGTATTCAACCTCCACATTTGGAGAATTTCTGATATTTTCATAAGCAGTGGGAGCAACCAATTCAATAGGCTGAGCCCTTGATCTTGGGGTTCGCCCCTATGAAACTTATCCCTGCAAAGGATAGACTAACCCTACTTGAAATTATGTCTAAGGGTCACCCCTAGAGAACCTTTTTTGTTGCTCAGATGTATGTGACCTCTGTAAGCCAACTCAGCAGGTGAACTCACTTCTTCCCCCACCCCACCCCCACAATGTGGGACATGACTCCCAGGAGTGGAAATCTCCCTGGAAACATGGAACAGAACTCCTGGGATGAGCCAGGACCCAGCATCAAGGGACTGAGTAAGACTTCTTGACTGAAATATCAAGATGTGGGCTTTCAAGATGGTAATTTTGGCTGGAGTCTTGTCAGTAGGGAGAGTGGCAGGAGTTAAGAAGTGAGAGGTGGAACGTGGTCAGACTACATATATCCTATATGCCTTGGTAAGCAGTTAAGTTTTGAATTTATTTATATCCTTATATTTAAAGATTTATTTGAAATACCTTCTCTTTCATAATTCTACCCCAGACTACTCTGGTTCATACAGATATCACATATCTTAAACATCCTACTACAGTTTTTATCAGGGAGATTGATCTAGCCCTTAATATATATATTTTTACTACTTCTGTTATGTTACCCTTTTCTCAACACTATTCCATGTTACAGATAACCTTGCCTAGAATTGGAATTATTGGATTCTTGGAATTTATTGAGTTCTGGACCCAATAAAAGCTATTCCATAGAGATTGCTAGATTATTCAATTTCCTATGAGTTTAGGGTAGGAAGAGAACAAAGAGAAAAAAAAAGTATAGATGGCATGAAAGTGCATGCCATTAACAGTGAAAATTTAAGTCACTCGCTTAAAGTTGAAAAATCAAATCATTCCCAAATTATTTTCTGGTAATTATGTCTCATCTTTCAAGCTATGTTTTAATTATTTATCAGATTTTAGTTTTAATTGTATCTATCATTAATTTGTTATCTCAGTAAAAGAAGTCTATATTAATCTTTCTTCCCCGTGTTTTGACTTAATATTCATTCTTATCAAAGAATATTCATTCTTATCAAAGAGTTTGGTTATGGCTCAGATGTTACTGTGAAATCAGAAAGAGTAGAGCTATGCCTTTGAAAAACTGCTGTATCTTTTATATTAGGTAAATAGACACAGTTCCAAAAAAGGGATATCCATTTCCATTCTAATTCTTTTCATGTTGATGTTACATAAAGCACATCCTGAGAGCCAAGAATGAACAAGAACTGCTTCTTAAAGAAGAAAGGATAAAGCAAGATAAAGACATCAAAGCCGTTGCCATTACATTTTATCCTGCAAGAAACAAATTACCAGGCAGGATCAGAACTTAACAGAAAGGGGTTACTGTTACAAAGCCTACTGAAGTTTTCAGAAGGGAGCAGGGAATTTTCAGGGGAGGAGATATATTTATCCAGTGCACAATGGGTCTGTGCAATTTCCTAGTTAATGCAAAGAAAAGGCATGGGCTTTAAGACATCCGCTAGGCACCTGATGTTTCAAACTTCCATGGGGAAAAACATCTAAAATGCATAAAGTGAAAAATGTCTAGTGTCAGATTTTGAAAAACTTTTAAAGACACTTTCAAGATTTCTCAAGGTACAGCTTCAAGTTCAATGTGAACTCAACAAAAAATGTTTTCATTAATAACCAACAGCAACAGCAACCTATAATGTGTTAGGTCTACAGCTTCTCATGTGCAAACCATGGGAACAGAAGTGTTTTCTTAGCATTTTATATGATTTCATCCTTTCAACAAGAACTTTTAAGTTCCCATTCTGCAAGGCATGGTGATAGGGAATACAGAGGATTCGAGAGGTTTGAGGTGATTATCCTATGCTTAGGAGGCGAACTATAGTAGAGGGTAGCTGACATCTTTAAGAATGCTTATCGAGTAATTAATTTAAACAAAATCGATGACAGGAGAATTGAAATATACTGAAGCTTTAGCTTTAAGAAATGTTTTACTCTAAACTACATGGCTGATTTCTCTTCTGTGACCTCTGTGGAAATGCCCTCCACTCTAGCCCTATTCTGTGGTATTGGGAACATCCTGGAAGCCCAGAACCACCCAGGGGTGTGGAATAGTCATGAGCCCAGGCTCTGGAATGGGGAGCCTGGGTTGGAATACCTCTCCCACACTTACCAGCTTTGAGACTTGAGAAGTATCACAAACTCTCCCTGCCTTAGCTTTCTATTCTATATAATGGGAATAATAAGTTTGACCTAACAGGGTTGATATGATGATGACATAACATTTGATCATATTTCTCCCCTGCTTAAAGCTCTCGAATTGCTTTCTATTGCACTTAGAATCAAAACTGCTGTCCACCCCTTAAGAGGGCCCACAATGCCTGATCCTGTCCTCCACCTCTTTTGTGATGTCCTGTTGCATGATTTCCCCCTTACATTCTGTACTTTCCAGCACCCTGGCTGCCTTCTTATGACCAGATGATGCTAACCGCCTTCCTTCCAGGGATCTGTACACTCGTTTTCTCGTCTTCTACAAAAACTCTTTAACAAAATCTTCACGTGGCTAGTTTCTTCCCGTATTTATGAATGAATAAATGTTGCCATTATGTATGTAGATAACAAGTCTTGTGTTGTCTAAATTTTACTTCTAGAGAAAAGGATACTAATAGGAACTAAGTTCTTCTGTTGTTAATGGTGTCATGAATTTTAGCATATTCTCTTTGAATGTGTAAAATAAAAATTTTGAACACGAATACTACAAAGTTAAGTTACCGATGAGAAATTAGTAAATTCAGGTAAGATCTGCTTTCACAGTGTTTGTACCTTAATTACAAGCTTTAATTATTAATTTTGTTTCTTAATATCTAGTGATTTTTAAAAATCGAAATGCAATTTGAATTATAAAATCATGAGTTCTGAACTTCACATTTAAAGCCAAGTTGAGGCATTATTAATCCAAACATTGCTTGCCCTTCAACTTCAAAGGCTCAATGTTAGTTTAATAGTCATTAGCTCATAATTTCACAAGAGAGTCTGTGCTGTCATGTCTTGTTTTCTAACTGCTTTATGTGTACACACCTTCTGAAAAATTCTCCAGTGCAACAGCACTTTTCTTTAATATCCTCTAGTAGGTATAGGACAATGAAAATAGCTTCTCTAAATAACTGGAGTAGAATTGAATTAATTGATTAAGATATCATGTGTTGGTATTAGCTGGCATTCAGATGTAGGATAAAAATGCTTTTCTTTTCAGGGTTGAATATTTCACTAATGAAGTCTTTCCACTTGACTTTTGAACTTGTTGTAAATTAGCCACTGTTCACTAAAGTATGAATGAGAGAGAAGTTTAAAAAGTGTGGAAGATATAGTTTGTAAATTTAAGGTAGTAATATTATTCCCATTTCCTGTTACTATGGGTAAGTTGATCGAGGTCAAGAGAAGGTATGAAAATTTTTCAACAAAGGAATTTTAATTCAATAAACATTTATAATACAAGGCATTTACGATATAAATTTTATTTGGGGGTTCCCCTTTAATTATTTCAAAATCATTCATTCATTCAGCAATTATTTGTGTGCTTACAGTAAGTCAGGCACTGTGGATACATTAGTGAACAAAACAAGCAATAAATCTGCATGTACTAAATTTATTAATTAACATTTTAACAGATGTTAAACATGGGTACACCTAGAGTTTTTTTTCCATGATCTCTACCAAATTTCCTACTTTCATAAACCTACCATGATCAAACTTAGAGCTATATATAGTTTTAAATAAACTTAGTATTTTGCAAGCATCAGTCGCTTTTAATACACAAAACTAGCTATTTGGATAGCTAAATAAAAAAGTTGAAGATTTTGCTCTAAAGGAACTGGTACTGATTGAAGGAGAGGGGGCCTATCCATGAAAAAAACAAAGTAAACTTACAAACACATACATACACACACACACACAAATATACAAAGCATGGATTCAAGATAGTGATAAACACCTTTGACATTTAAAGAAAAGCAGCTAGGAATCAAGTCATCAAGTAGACTAGTATTCTGAATAAATCAAATATCCCATGAATGCTTACCATGAATGCATTTTTTCATTTGCCTTGCTGTGTCTTGGAAAGCAAAAATTTAGACAGGCCTTTTGACTTGCTCTTAGGCGAAGAATTCATATTTAAAATAGCTGAAACTTCTAGGATGGTAACGGCCCCTTCTACATAACACAATAATAAATATAATAGAGTCTAGACATTTACAGAGTTAAGATTCATGATTTCATCTCTTTGCCAACAGTGAAGAAAATTCTTAGTATTTTTACTTGAACAAATTTGAACTCGGTGACACCTGTCTCTGAAGAGAGAGGTCTCACTGTCACCCAGAATCTCTGCAATATTTTTGTTGTTTTAACTCTCCTAAAATGATACTAACTTGGTGATTTTATGAAAAGTTTCCATAAACAGGAATAGAAAATTATATCAAAATTTCAATAGATAAATTGTAATATGAGATATGCCCAGGAAATACATGATTGGTTGGAAACAAGATTCAAAAGAAAGCACGAAGTTATATAAATATTACATAATCACAAATTTGGAGCTATGCTAAGCACAAGGCATGTATATACAAGGTTACCTAAACCCTGCTGTTTGGGACTTATTCCTTTGGATTGTTAAGATTAAATCCTACATGATTTGAATTTAGGTACATATTTTTGCATTTTAATTTTTAAGTATATTTACTTTTGTAAAATGAGAGTGGCTATTCAAAGCATGGATGTGCTTATTTGTTATATTTATGTAACATCTCCTTTTAAGTGCAGAGACATGAAATTTTTTACAAGCATTTTGGCTGTGTTTACATTTCAGTCAGGCAACTATTTCAAAACCTTTCCATCTTTTTTCTGGTCAAATCATTAGTGTTGGATTTCATAGCTGCAGTAGTCTTTGCAGCAATAGATTGTACTGATGGTTTAGGAAGAAGAGTCCAAATAAAGAATTATTTATTGAGCTCTAATTATTAGATGCATCTCAGTGTGCTGCACATGGGGTATTTTATAATTGCTTGTAGTAGCTTATAATCTTGTTAGAGAGCTATAATCTGACAGTTCAGGTGCAGTTCAAGAAGAACCATCCATCGAACCAAGCACCCTGATGTCTGATGAGTGCAATGAGAATTCTGTGGTCAGGAAAGATCTAATGGAAGGAATGAGCAGACCTTGAAGGCCTGGTTCTTTTCTAGAATGTGATAAAGTGGAATAGCACAAAGGTTCATAAAATCAAAAGCAAAACTGTGAGGATAGGAATAAGTATGGTTACTCTAAAAAACTGAAGAGGTTGAGACGTTGGAGAAAAAGCTTCGACAGATTTCTTGGTGCCTGACGATTCTTGACCTGTCATGCATGTCCATGTACAGAAAGAAATTTACTCAATACAATATGCAATGGGAAGTCACAAACTTAAGGTTTGTGAGTAGAGGATGGCATGGTCCGGAAGATATTTTTCCATAACACAGTTAGCAAACAAGTTTAAATAAATTCACATGCGTGTCTGCCTTGTACCAAATAAATATTTAGAGCAGGACAAGAAATTCCAAGTTTGAATACAATTTAACTGGATTTTCTTCTTATTCTAACATTTTACAACATGTCTAAAAATAAGGAATAGCCTTTACCTAAGTCTCATAATCCTTTACTTTTTAAAAGAATATAGGCAAAATTTAGAACTTTTGATAAAAAGATGACTGTTAACATTTTCATTACAAAATGCCTATTCTCTGAGATAACTGAAGAACACAGGGTACTGACTCAAGAGGTGTAAATTATAATCCTGAGACTGTCTCTATGTAATGAATTAGAAAGTGTTTTCTCTTCAGTGTGGTTGTAAATAAATAATGGCACGCAGCTTGTGGCCAGGGCTCTACAAACAAAAATGAATCAGGTGTTCCAGCCACTATTTACATAATAAATAGAGGATTTTTAAAATTATTATCCTCTGATTTATAATTTGACTCTGATTTATTGACTCTGATTTATAAAAGAACTGATTTTTTCTAGAATCACAAAGAGGGAAGTCTCTGAAGACGATGATGTTAAATAACAGAACTCTTCATAAATAGTGTGACATTTACTTAGAAAAAAATTAAATCTAGGACAAAAGTTGAGAAGAATAGTTATTAGTTGGTGAGATTATATAAAGACTGGAAAAGTGTTTTGGAGGACAAAGTCTTTGCCACTACTCCCTACGGGGGATCCCTTATGTTCTAAAATCTGTGTGAACAGAAAGTCATTTGAATATTGCTTTATAATACTTCCTAAAGGATTTGTCTGTTTTAATATATCTGCAGGATGTTTTCAAGGGAGATTTAATGACATGGGAAAATAGCCACTATATGAACAGAAAAATGGAAACAAATCTGTAAATACAGAATCTTTCCATCCTTTAATTAAACAAATATGTATATAAAATGAATTTTAAGAAAACAAAACAATGCCTTTTGGGGGGTCTTAAATTAAAATTTATTGAACAGTTTTCTCTGTACATACATATATTTTCCAAATTCTTAACATGGAACAGTTATTCTTTTATACTTGGGAGGTGGAGTGGTCTGCTTACCTTTTTGACTCTTATTTTATTGATGCTTCAGGATTTATCTCATAGATTTGTATAAATTTTCTGTATATCAAGAAAAATAATCCTTGAATATTATGTTAATTGCATAAATTAGTTTTGCATTATAAAGTGTTATGAATAGTCTTAAATCACCCTGAGCAATGAATCCTCTGCAAGTGTCCTTTCAGATTACAATGTACCTGATGACAAATTTTCATTCATGCTTGATCTTAATGCAAATGCAGAGCTGTTTTAGTGTAAATTAGTGATTTATATCTGAAAGCACAACCAGATGAATGTGTTAAAATTACCAAGAAACAGCTGCCAACCCCACATCATGTGCTGGGAAAAGTATGTTATAATACACTCAAACCACAAATGCTGCTGCCAAGGAATATGTCATCATCGGTCTTCCATGGGTGAAAAGAAAAAGTTAGAAATCCAGGTTTCTGCTTGCTTTATCAAAAAGTTAACAGACTCAGTTATAGCTCATTTTAATAGGTAAACGCTAGGAGCTAGTTAGCCGGTAATTTTTTTTTTTTTTGAAGACCTACATATTTATTTCCTGAGGATTACTTGGCTCTGAGTATAGTGTTTATGAAACTTTGTAAAAAGTTATTCACAGAAAAATAGCCTAAAAGTGTGAACTCTGTGTGCTTTGATGAACAATTCTGATTTTGTATGGATGTAATGACCTAGAGAGTGAAAAAGAATAGCTCTACTTCTGTCTAAAAAGAGAAAACAAAACAAAACTTATTGTTGAGCTACATCCCAATTTTTACAGTGAACCTAAAATGTCTTTAAATGCTTTTTTAATGCCTTTATTATTTATATTGTTTTGGGGGTTTGGGAGATAGTGGAAACAAGTCTAAAAAACACAGTAACCCACAATAACCTAATTATATGCTTTAAATTCTCTCTTGGGAGTAGGGATGGAAAATTGGACCCATTATGATTTCCATTGCAGTCTACTTTATGATAATGGGTATTCCTTGTAGAGTAATTTGGTGCTACTGTGCAATTCAATTAAAGTTGACAAAGCAAAGGGATATGAGTCAAATTATGGTTCTGCAATTAATAGTCTACATGATCCTAGAAAAGTTGTATCAGAATAGTCTAATGATAATTGATGAAAACATTGATTTTTAGCTATCAAGGTTGCATGACATTTTCTATGTGGTTTACTCTCCCAATTTTATTTTTGTTATTTGTAAAATGGTGATATTACTACATATTTCCTAGGGAGGGCTGTGACGATCAATAAGATGTGTAAAGTGCACAGGACAGAAGATGGCTGGTAATTCACATTCAGTAAATGGTATTTGTTGGGCTACTGGCATCTCGCTCATTGTGCCAAACTGTCAGCACCCAGCTTGCTGTGCCACACTATTGGTCAGAAAGAGAGGCACTTCTTACCACTTCCAGAGGAGGGGTCTCACTGCAAGGAGGGGAGCGAAGACCATAACAATGCCTGCTAGCAGAAACATGGTCCTAGGGTCTCAGTCCACACTGTAGTTTGCAGATACCAGCCAAGCATGACTCACACAGGCACTGGACAGAACAAAATTTACTCACATAGTAAAAAGACAAGGCAAGATGTCCTATTTATCAAATGTTTTGTCTGCTGCCTCAACATCCACCTTTCTTTGGCTCAGTGCCTCAACATTGACCTTTGGCCGAGGTAAAAAGTAATTTTCTATCTCTGGAGTGCACACCTCCCAGAGCTCCTATCCACATCTACTGCTATCACCTACACTATCATACACCTGCACACCTCACACAAACCCACATCTGCAATCACCACCCACATTGCCCACAGGTCTCTGCCAGAACCCACATCTAGCCCCAGAGGAGAAGCTAACTATCCCTACCACCATCAGAACCCCAGTCCCTCTTACTCTTTGTGGATGTTTGCTTTAAACCAGCCAACCCTTAACTCCTGTAGGGAATCTATTAACCCCCACTCCTGGGCCACAATAAAGGTACAAGTCCGTGGGTCCTTCTTGCTTTGCTTGTGTGCTCCCCACCTACTGACTGAGCCACCCAAGCTGACCGTGTTTCCCGTTAACCCATGTGGCTCCCCTCTCTCCATGGGACCTGTAAGTAACAAACCATCTTGACTCAGGCATTATAGCCTCGGTTTCCCATTGTGTTGTACCTGACCTTCACCCAGACCCAAATTTAAAATCCAGCATAACTTTTTGAGCCACACAGTCAACTTCAATGGTGAGCATCACCAAGGGTTGTCAAATCACAGCCCGGGCAGGCAGATGAATTACGTGCACCCTCATTTTCCATAGTAGAAGGCCATCACTCCCTCCTTCCAGTAACACATGAGCACCGGTCTGGGCCAGGTACCCTAAAACCCTATGTGCTCTGGCTGGAAATGTTTACATGTGCTCATGGCAAAAGGGGGAGAAATGCATGGGCAGACCTCTATCTGAGATGTTCTGAGGAGCAAGTGGGCTCACACTTACCATCCCAATTTAGAAGCCAGGACAACACATCTGAGGACAGTGTTTATTTGTGGATCCTAGGGAAAGGTGGCAAGTAGCACTCAGCTTCCACAGTATCATCTGCCCTTGTTTGCATGTCTTCTGTATAACCGTGGTTGAACCTGAGGTCCATGGATGCAAAGGAATATGGATGTCTTTCTGTGCATCAGCTAATTCCCTAAGGTCAGTACAAAATATTGTGTATGTGCTTATTTCTGAAGAGGGTGTATAACTTTTACTTGGTTACAAAAAGTTCTCCATTAAAGCCCTTAATTATACACACAGAAACTTTGTTCAGTTTAAAAGCCATTGTCTCTTTTTTGGGGTGTGTGTGTGTGTGCATGGTCCAGGAATCGAACCTGTGTCTCCTACATGAAAGGCGAGCATTCTACCACTGAACCATCCATGCACCCCTAGTTTCATAGCCATTGTATCTTAATGTATGGATTAATAATTTAGTTATTGGGTAACTCAACAGAATGACTAACTTATTTGGAGGCCGGATCTGGGAATGTAGGTCTGGTTGTGGTGACATGCTAGGAAAGGAACAAATGGAAAAATGAAGCATATAGTACCTATGGTAGATTTTTTTTCCTAAGGTTACCAAAGAAATATATTTTCATCAAATTGTCTTGGCTTTGAATAGAGTTGATTGTTTGTTTTGTTATAATATAAAATGAGGCCTTTGCTATGGCTATGAGAACAATGAGAGTCTTCACTATTTCATTAATTACTAATTTTTGTACTACAATGTGAAATTTATCTGTAAAATACTTTATCTTGCTTGGTTTTAATATAAAAGGAAAGTTTTTGTTTTTTCTTAAGCTCTTTAAATTGGATCCTTTGGTTCTTTGATTTTTAAAGATAATATTTAAGTAACTTCTGCTTTATAATGTCTCAGTGTTATGCCTGATTATTTTGAGACACAAGAGTATGCTACATATTTGCTAATTTAAATATAAGTGAATTTTATTGAAAATTTAAGTTTTTCTGTCTAGCTCATTCGTATATATACTTTTAAAAAATGTAATCTTTCAAAGGGCCAAAACCATGAGATGAAAGCTAACTACAGTTTCTTTGTTAAGAATTATAAAACAGAGCTGCTCCGTGACTTTACCTTTCTAAATAATTTCTGAGTTACACACAAGGGTGTATTATTAACCCAGGAACATGACACCAAAACATATGGCAGGAATTCAACTGCAAATTGAACCTGCTTCAGATTTCATAGACTAACTTTTTATTGTAAAATGGATAATTAAAAATGTTGGTTATTTTGATCACTAATTAGAATATTGATTAGTAATTGCTAGGCATATTTTTTTTATTTTCACTTTTATCAAAGGCTTACTATGTACCAGGTATTAGTGCTAAAGGTTTTGTTACCAGATAAAGGGGGTAGATTCTTTTGCCCAGTGAGCTCAATGACCAATTCCTGAGACACTGGGGCTTCAAAGAGAGAAAAAGTTTATTATTAGGCCCGAAGCAGGAGAGCAGATGGCCTATTGGCCCAAAATCTGTCTCCTGGAAGTGCAGTAATGTGATAGTTTTATTAGAGAAAAAGGTGGGTAGGGTTTAGGATAATTGGCACAGTGGCCCCAATGATGTAATTAGAGGTGATCTAATTATTGAGCATGTGCAGATTGATGGCATGCTTAGTCACAGAATGAATGTAAGGAAATGGTGGAATAAAGTATAGGTGACTTGTAGGTGAAAGTCTAAGCTACTGCACATGTCAGGAGGGCCAATTTTAGTTAGAGTTAGTCTCAGTTATCAAGTTAACTTTGGGCCTGGGGTGGGTTAGTATTGGGCTGACCTAAGACCCTTCATTAATAAACATTAGGACTGTCTTTAGTGATTATAAGACCCTAAAGTTGAAAATTTGGATAAAATTGGGTACAAATGAGATTAGTCAAAAGGTTTTTACAATCATAGGGGCAGAAGATAAGGGTTATACAACCCCCCATTATCAGAGGTCTAGGCAGTTGGGTTATAATTCAGAGATTTCAGGAATTTCCCTCTGTCTACTCCCATATACCAGAAAGCACAAAGGAAAATCTATATAATGATTCAGTAATCAAAATCATCCCTTTAAATCCTGGTTTCTCAGTTACAGTTTTGCATAGATAAATATATTTAATATTTATATTAAGCAGGTATTAATTCCCAGTTCATAAATGAGAAAAGTGAAGGACATTTATTCATTTGATCATCCAATATTTTTGCAAACCTACTATGAGCCATGTACTCTTTCAGACTCTGAAGTTAAAATAATGAACAAAAGAGATAATATCTTGTTATTATGGAGCTTATATTGTATTGGTGGAGGTAGGGAATAAACAAACAAACAAATATTGTTCTAACAGTATGAAAACAATGTAAAGCAGGATAAGGGGACAGAGAGTGGTCAGATAGAGGACGGGGTACTGAGAATCCTAGTTTATATAGTGTAACTGGGAAAGATTTCTCAGATTTTGTGACATTTGAACCCAAATGAAAAGAGAGAGAGAGCCAGGATGTTACTCGGGAAAAAGAGTATTCCAGGAGGAAGGAATAAAATAAATGCGGAAAAGGAGTTTGCTTGGTGTAGGAAGAACAGTGTGATTGCAAAGGCATGAATGTGGGCAAGAGTGATAAAAGATTGGAGTCCAAAGGGGCACAGTATATTAGAAAGCGGCATAAGTGGGATTTCCTCATGTCTGGCCTCTGTAGGCTTTGGTAAAGACTTTGACAAGACTTTGATTCTGAATGGGGTGGGAGCCATTAGAGGATTCTGAATAGAGGTGTGGCATGTCCCGATTTACATTTTAGAAAGATCATTCTCGATGAATGTGTCAGGGCAATGATACAAGCAGGGCAAGCTGCTAAGAGGAATCTCAATTGTCTAGGCAAGAGAGTAGATTGATAGTGTTGGCAGGGGGTAGAAAATGGTTGAATTCTAGGTTTATTTTGAAAATAGAGAGTGTAGAATCACTGATGGATTGCATGTGAGAGCAGGATAAGACTTAAAGAATAGGTCAATATTTTAGATCTGTATATCTGAAACAATGAAACTGATCTTTTATTAAGAAGGTTTGGGGAAGAGCATGTTTTGAGATGGTGGTAGTTCAAGATTGTTGCTTAGAATATGCTAAATATGAAATCTGCATTAGCTGTTCAAATGGAGATGTCAAGTAAATAGTTGAAAATGGAATCTAGATTTCAGGGGAGAGATCCTTGTCAGCTATATTTAGAGATAACATTTAAAGTCATAGGACTAAAAATCACCTGGGGAGTGTGTGTAGATACATAAGAGAAGAGATTTGGGGAAAATGAGGAGAATCCAACAAAATACTGAGAAGTTGCAGTCAATGAGGTAGAAGGAGCAATGAGAGCATGATGCTACCAAAGCCAAATGAAAAGGTGTTTCAGAAAAGAGGGAGAGATTACAAGATAGAGTCAGATGACAATTTAGAATGGACGTTTGGAATTAGCAATGTGGAGGTCACTGATGACCTTGACAGGATGGTGGAAGGATGTTATTTTTAGTGGCTTCTATTTTCCCTTTAAAATAAAGAGCAAGTAAATTAGATAAAAATTAGGAAGGAGAGTGGGGTTTTGAAAGTTATTAAAGAAAAGTGAGAGACAGTCATCTAGGAGAGTGGGACATTAATATTAAAATGGAATTTTAGTGGAATTTCAAGCAACACTAATTGTCCCTTTGAGGTCTTTAGTCATATATTTAAGCTGAGAGCAGCACAGATGTGAAGTTTTCTTCAGTGGTGTTCAGCTCTGCAGGTAAAGGTGGGAACGTAGGTGAAGATAAGGAGTTAACGAGGGTTGGGAGTTTTCCAAATGAGTATATGGGAAGGAGCAATGGACAAAGAAGTGACTATAATAATGATAACAGGATAAGAATGAAAAAATGCAAAGGATGTGATGGATACACAACATAAAAGATGTTAGGGTCAATAGATTAGAGGTTCCAATGGGACAATGAATTATTGGGGTTAGGGTCCTAGAGGGAGTGAATTGGAATGAGAGTCCAACAAGATGGTTGCTGAGAGGGTGGAAATTAGAAACTTAGACACTGAGATTCTGGAGTGAGTGTAATTATTGGTGATAAAATGTAGTTACTAGACTCTAACATGATGGCTCTCAAAGCATGGACACTGAACCAGGAGATCCACCTCACCTGGGAACCTGTGAGAAATGCACATCCTCAAGCTTTGCTCAAGGCTTACAAAATTGGAAACAAGACTCCGAGTGATTCAGATGCTTGCTAAAGTTGAGAACTACTGTGTAACATATGATCATGGGAGCATGTTTTATGAGTGAGGTAGGTGACAGAGACTATCACTATAGATAAGGAGGTCAAGGAATTCAGTGTTGCTAACATCTTTAATCATTTTAGTAGTCGTGGTAGAGAATATGACAGTGAAACTGCCACCTCCTAACCCACTTTTCCAAAGTAACCCCTGCCTTATGGCTTGTGGAAATTTCTATTTCTCTTTTCTAAGAACTCCCACCTCATTAAATTTATCCATAAGAAACTTGCTTCATCCCAAAATATGTTCTTGTTTTCCTCCTTCCCTATAGTACCGGCTAATGCTGGTTCTGGCAGGTTTTAGCCAGAGGGACACACACAGACAGAAGGAGCTCTGACCTGAAGTTACCTATACCTAATTATAATGGTAAAAATCACACCCACTCATCATGTTAAGCTGCCATTTTCAAACATGCAATGCTTGAACTAGCTTGATATGTAACAGTGCATGCTCCACTTAACTCTGCCCCTTGACCCACATCATCTCACTCCATCCTGTGTCACTCCCCTGGGCCAATCCTCTCCAAACCATATAAAAACCCCACACCTCTTTAGCTCAGGGAGACAAATCTAAGCTCGCTCCTGTCTCCTGCTATGCTGGCCTTGCAACAATCTCTTATTGGGCAGGATTCTAACTTGGGTGGTAACAACAGTGAGATAGGGGCTAAACTCCAAAGGTTGGGGAGTGACTAATCTGTAGATGTCTGCAAAAAAGAGCCAGAGATTTTTAGAGAAGAAGCAGGAGCAATAACTTGCAAATAGCAAGGAAGAGTAAGACATTTCCTAGCCCACTTCCAGGTCAGTAGTACTTGGGGGCATGGGAGAGAAAATAGCCCCATTGAGCAAGCCACAGGGGAGGCCAGGTCCTCAGGTGAGATTCAGGTTTCATACAAGAAGGTGAGGGGAAAGTTAGCACTGTTGAGGAATCAAGTGATTTTGCTGATGACTGATGGTGAATTTCCAGCACAAAGGAGAAGACAATAGAGAGATGAGAGAAGAATGGGAAATGGTGTCAGGCGAGGGGTTGTATGGAACTGAATATAGGATTACAGTCCAAAATGTCTTAGAGTCTAGGGTGTTTTATGCTGACTATGGTGACTGGGCCTGAGGAAATAGTCTTGAAGGAGTCTTAGGAGGCAATAGATAATCAGGACTGGCTAAAGTTTCCTTTTAAGTCAGAGGTTCTCAGCCTTGGCTGCATGTTAGTATTACCTGGGGGGAAATTTTAAACATTCCTAATGCCCAAGCTTCACCCTAGACCAATTAAAGCAGAATCTCTGGGGGCAGGATCCAGATATCAGCATTTTTTTTTTTTTAATTCTGCAGTTGATTATAATGTAAAGCCAAGGCTGAGAACCAGTTTTCTAACTGGAGAAGCCAAAAGCAGCGGCAAGAAATATCGACTCTGAAGCCTGGGAACTTCTTAAGATAGACCACCTGCATTGCTATCTCCATATAAGGTAGGGGTCAAGTTTGCCTTCCTTCTGGGTCAGGTCATCTGTTAAACTAAGAGCTCTGAAAGAAGCAAACTAATTGCTCAAAACAGTACAGTAGATGTGTTCTGTTTATCAGCCAGCAAAAAGTTAAAAAGAAAGTTTCCTACCGAAGAGTGAACAATCACAGTTTGATGCTGTGTTGTGCAGGACAGCAGGTCAGCACTGCAATGACAATTGATTATCTACACATTGCTCTGAGCACTCCTTAAGAACTTTTACTCTTTCAGAAGAACGCCAGGTGAAAGATTCACAGCACAACTTTTCACAGTTAATTAGCAGTTAGAATCGCTTCTTGAAATCCAATAGGAAGGAGCAGATGGACTTGCAGTACACCTTGGGGCGGGAATTTGCATGTCCCAGCCATTAGTCTTGGTGGCTAACAGCATCATCTAGAGGTAACACAGTCTTGCATTTTTGCTTATTTTCCATTCGATTGCTAAAAATGTAGTTCCAAAATCTACGTCCCATTAAAAAAGAAAAGTTAAATGAAATGTTTGTATCAGAGCTGTTTCATTTGAGACATGCTGCCACCATAATCTCCTGGCCAAGGTGAAACATCATAAAATACACCTGACTGCTTTCTTTTAAGTGCTCAGACAACACACATATGGTTTGGTAAGTGAAGAACTCCTGCTTGGAAATTGAGAAGAACACTTTATTTTGCTGGCATCGCAATAAAATAAATTACAGAGGAGTAACGGTTTGCATTGGGATTTTAAAATATCCTTTTATTTTAAAACCTACCTCTCCAAATTTTCCTGTTTTATAAACAAATCTGGTTGTAATATTTTAGAAAGCCATTTGTGGTGTGTTGAATTGTAGATCTCAGAACACGTATCTTAATATCAATGCTATCCCTGTGGGTGTGAACCCATTGTAAATAGAACATTTTGAAGAATCTCAATTTTGGCCAAATGTATCAGGTTGAGCCTTAATCTGGATTATTGAAGTCCTTGAAATCAAAAGAAACTGGACATAGAAAAGAACAAGCCAGGTGAAGAAGCTGAAACCTGAAGTCACTGGTACCTGGTAGAGGAAGGAGAGGACATTGCTGTGCAAAGGGGAAGCGGGGACTCTAAGGATTGCTGGCCAGCCAGAACTGCCAGCCAGGGAGTAAGCAAGCCTTCTAGCTTCTGAAACCATGAGCCAATAAATTCCTGTTGTTAAGCCAACCCATTTGACTTAACAGCCAGGAAACTTAAGACACCATTATTTTCCTTTTGCAGTGAAGCTTAGTTGTTTTTGCTAAGTTTTAAAATAAATCTTTACTCCACAAACATTCATAGTGTTCAGAGAAGGGATCAGTGATTTTCAATCTTATTTACTGGTCCATAACTATTGAGACTGCAGAGTAGAACTGGGTTTTACTGTAAAGGCTTCTGCATTTTGTTAAATCTGTGGGTCTAAGTGGCAATATCAGCCTAGGAAAGAGAGTGGTGACTCTTGACACCTCTACTACATGGAAATGTGTGTTAGTTCTCTTTGAAAAGAGGGCATTACCTAAATTTAGCTTACTATTTTCCCAGTAGGAGTGAAAGAGAATTCTGGGACACCTTTGTGGGTTACTTACTGTCTCCATGAAATGCTTCTATCTGAAGTGGAGAAAATACCTGCTGAGCTAAGGACTGTGGTGAAGACTGTGCTTGTCAAAGATTTTTGTGCTACTTTCAGAAAGAAGTCAACCGTGATAAATAGGCTTTAATGACAAATTCCCTAAAACTCACCTTGTGCCAACCTTTTCCAACTCTTCCTACTCTTCATTAGACTTTTGCACTCTCTTTAAGCTATGATGGAATGGGAACTGGCTCCAGGAAAAATATTGCAGTGAACAGTTTATATTTCTACCTTTCCTTTCTGTGCCTTCTCCACATACCTATAGTGTACCCACAGATCTCATCTTCTATCAACCCTGGCACACATGACATCAGATGCAATTTCACTTTGCTGCATGAGAACTCCATGTGCCCAAATTAGCCCTATGTCAAGTCTTTTTCTTTTTTTGTTCTTTCTTTTTTTTCTTAATGTTGCTGTACCTTCTCCTAAATCAACTTTATCAGAAACTCTGAGGATGTAGCTTACATTGAAATCTCCCTGAGTTATTCTAATGTACAGCCTGGGCTAAGTACCACTGTCTTACACCAAAAACCACGGATACCTAAATGTCTAATTCTTCAAAGTTGGCAGGTGGGTAAAGATGTTCTTTATAGACCAGAAGTCCTTAGAGGCTATTTATGGGGACAGAATTGATTGTCTCATCAGTTCTCAGTCAGAACAGGACATTGTGTCATCAACTGAAGGATGACAGTAATTAAGCAATCAATGGTATTTTCTATGGATACATAATTCCTCAGTGGGTCATGATCCTTATTTTCTTTAATCTCAGGTACTGGTTACCTATGGTCACTGGCAACACATCAAGAATATTATGTGTTGGATAGCATAATATCCACTAGCAAGAGACTAGCTTCCTAATTTGGGGGTTGGGGTTGGGGTGGGAACAACTCCAAACTTGTTTTGACATTTTGTTACAGTAGATATTTGGTTCTAAGAAACATGTACAACCCCCAATGACAGTAGAGTTATCAGTTCTTCTTAAATGCTTTATTTAAGTTATTGAATCTTTGCTTGCTTGGTGTTGGCTGCTTCTCTGTTCAATAAATTAGTAGGGATATTCTCAGTATTGTAAGAATCCTGCCTGGGATGTGCAAGGTCATGCAGAATTTGAGTTCAAAACCTTAGCTTCCCAAGCTTTTGCATTTTGAATATTTGATCAGATATTAGAAAATGAATAATTTATATTCTCAAAGTAAAAATTTACATCTACATATATGGTGAAGGTAGAAATCTTTGAAGAAAGTTATATGTGATAAAGATCAGTATGTTCATTTTTAATTTGTTTTTGGGTTCTTTTGAACTTGTAACTGAATGATTATAGTAAATGAAACCTGATTTGTTGCTGTTTATTCAGTTTGGTAAAATGGAGAAAGCTGCAACACCTGGCTTTTATTAAAGCCTTTATCCCTTCCACTAAGACATAGTTTAGAAGTCTTTTAAATACGATTTGTTGAAGAATGCTCCATGTTAGGGGCATTTGCCCTGTCCCAGTCACACTGTAACCCTTGAGGTTAGTGCTATTATAGTGTGGTTAAGATCTAGGATACAATTGACAAACAATGTTCCAGGTAACATAGATTAAAATCTGTGTTATCTGTTTGGTAGTTCTTTGGGTGTTCTTCCATGATTTGCCCCTTTGGGATATTATTTTCCAATTAGTTTTTGTAGTAAGACAACACTATGCATGTTTCATGGAAATATAGGCATTGTAGTTATTTCTTACCTGATTATTCCCTATCTGGGAATATCTGAATTTGAAAGGCCTAAGTCAAATGCTCTATAGTTTTGGAAGAAACTGGTTTTCTTCTTGATATCTCATTGACAACATGGAATGTTGATAACCGAAGAATAGTGTGGACTTTGGGATCTACTTGGCTGCTCTGGTATTCCTATTATAAACAGGAAGGATATCTATGATTTATAATTTATAAACATAAATATTGTGTTTAACTTGACCCTTTAGCTTATGTGATTCATTCGTAATGAAAGCACAATTTATTTGTATCTTCTGTGTCCATGAAAGCTATTCAGAGGGGCAGTGTTCTTTCCCTGGCACTTAATGAAACCTGTCAAGCCCAAGATATTTCTTCTTTAGTACAGCAACTTGTGACTTTTGTCCTTTTAAGTTACAGGTAATGCAGTGTTAATTCATTATATAAAGTCTCAATCAATATGATAATCAGCATTTAACATTCATAGAAGATTAACTCCTTCCCCCTTGGTAGGCAGTCCAGCTTGTCCAGCTGCTGTAGTACCTTCTCATTTCCTTAGCTAAGACTGTGGGAGTAAGAACCTTTGGTGTAATAAGAGAAGATAATATGCTCATCTTCCTTTCTTTTCCCACTCTCTTTCCAGCCTCACTTCCTCTCCTATTCATAGCTTCAACAGAAAGGATTAGAGAGATGGAAGAGAGAAAATGGCCTAGAACAAAAATGTTCTGGTGGAGATGTCTGGTGATGCCATTGCTCTCTTCAAACTCTCTGGGCTTCATGGATGTTGAGGGCTATTCTTTTCTCCTGGATGCTTTTGTGGGGTATTTTGTTTTGCAAGATTTCCATCACTGGGGACTTATCCAGCTGTAACTCATGGTATTTACAATGTAATACTTTCCTCAATTTAGTGATCTTTCTTCAAGTCTTGGTTCTCTGGAAGTCCACTCCACAGGAACTACTGGTATTTCCTGCCTCCCCCAGGAAGTACACTTGTACTTGGAATTGCTCCAACTTTGCTTTTTCTCTCTCCAGCATGACTTACTATCTTGGGCCTGGTGGTCAGTTTGTATGAAAGCCAGTCCCCTAACAGCCACCTCTTTTCTGCTGTCACAAGGCACTTTAAGACTCTAAGCCATTCTCTATAACTCTGAAGTTCAGGGAATTGACATTCTAAGCCCTATGAGTAGTCCAATGGAAATCTCTATTACATGTTTCAGATGGAAGAGTAAGCACCTCCCACAATTATTCCATTCTCTTTGGCGGTTGAAGACTCTCAGCATGCCAACAAGTCTGCTCTCTCCATATATCTTGACCAAATTTATTATCTTTCATTTGCTTAAAGAGCCCAAGAATTATTGTCCTTGACATTTCCTTTGTAAATTTTTCATATGGACATATATCTCATATTCACTTCCCTATTTAATGTGTGCCATAATTATTGCCTCCATTGAAATTGAGGTAGAAAGTCTTCTATTTTAACATGCAATAGATGCCCATTTGCTGGGATGATCTTTTCTTAATATCTCCTCTAAGAACCCAGGAGAAGAGTAGATAGGTGAAAGAGGATTCAGATATCCTCTTTCAGATGTTTTGAATCATCCCATCACTTTTTGTCCAATTCTGCTTGGTTAATTTGAAAGCCATGACTTAGTCTACCAAGTGCAGCTATCACAGATTTTGGATTATTTACTATGGCAAGGAAGAAGCTGTTTAAAATAACTAGTATAAAAAAGTCTACTGGGTAAAGTTAAGCCCCCTTATAGGAACAGTTTTCTATGAATCAAGTCAGAAAAATTGCATTTATTTCTTAAGGTTCTCAGTTGTTTGGATGATTTAGATAAGCTTTAGCATGAAATGCCATTACTGTGCACTGGGTTTGTCCTATTTTGTGGGGTGGGGCTGGAAAAATACTTCCTAGCTCTTCATCTTTAATTGGCCTCTGTACCCATGCATCATAGCTCACATTAAATGAACCAGGAGAGTTAAAGTGTCGTGTTGTTTTGTGGCTATTCATATTAATCTATAACACTTTATTAGCTTTGTATGATTTACAAAGTTAGGACATTAGAGGCATTAAGAACTATCATTTTATTTTATACAGTTAATATTTTTCAGGTTCTATACTATGGTTAAATAAATTATTGTCTTTCCTACAGGTGTACAAGTTTTTAAACTTTAGATTGTAGCCTTCTTTTATCATTTAAAGGTGAATTATACAAAAATTTAGACATAGTTTTATGCGCTATGTCCATGTTAACAATGTTTTCATTTTGGGAAGTTTCTCTATAAAGAGTTTCTCTATTTCCAGTTTGTTCAAATTCAGTGTTTTTATTTTTCTTTTATCCTTAGAAACATGTAATTTTAATACTTTATATAGAATAGAATTGGAATATGAGGGTATTTTAGTCTGCCAAAGCTGCCAGAATGCAATACATCAGAGATGGATTGGCTTTTAATAAAAGGGGATTTATTTAGTTAAAAACATATAGTTCTTCAGAGGAAAGGCAGTTAACTTTCATCTGAGGTTCTTTTTCACACGGGAAGGCACAGTGTGATCTCTGCTGGCCTTCTCTCCAGGCCTCTGGGTTCCAAGAACTTTCCCTGGGGTGATTCCTTTTTATATCTCCAAAGGCCTGGGCTGAGCTGCGAGTGCTGAGATGAGGTATGCTGAGCTGCTTGGGCTGTGCTACATTGAGCTCTTTTCATTAAGCACCAGCCAATTAAATCAAACATCATTCATTGCTGCAGGCACGTCTCCTAGCCGACTGCAGATGTAATCAGCAACAGATGAGCTTCATGTACCATTGGCTTATGTCCACAGCAACAGAACTAGGCACATTCACCTGGCCAAGTTGACACCTGACCCTAACTACCACAGAGGGCTTTAGGGAATAATTGAAAAGAATATGCTACATATACTGCACTTATAAAAAGAAACTCCAAAGGTTTAGATGATGGTTGAGTCACTAGACTGACCCAGGAAGGAGCCTGGTCTCTGAATGACTGTGTGAGCCAGAGCTGCCCCATACTCCTCTTCCAATATGCATTAGACATTACATGAGAGGGAGAAATTAACTGTTACTATATTAGGCTACTAATATTTGGGAATTATTTTAGCTTTATTTAACTTAGTGAATCTCTCCCGCATGGCAGGTGAGAACTCTACCACTAAACTACTCTTGCACCTGATCATTACCTCTTTACTTTGCAATGTGTTCCATATTCTTACAGAAATTCATTGTTGTTCTTCTACCTCTATTCTCTCAATGCCATAGTATTCATTATTTTTTTATCATTGTTCTCTTTTTTTCTTGTTTTCTACATGACTTGGACCTTAGTCATACCTCCACTGATTCCCGCATCCTTACTTGATGCTGTGATAGCACACTATTCTGGATCACTCTCACCCTTACCTTTCTCTAACGCTATACCTAGATTACTGAAACATTACTGGGTAAAGCTGTGTATTTGTGCTGCTTTTTGCTCACACAAAGTCATGCTTTCTGATGTCAACTTGTCTCCTTTAGTCTTTAGAAATCATTTCGTTAATCTCTTGCTGCCTACTCATCACAACAGCAGTTTCAAATCCTTTTCATGTTCCTTTAACTGCCAAATCATTTTTACCATCTCAATCACAGAAAAGGACTTTCTATCTAATTTTCCTTTTTGGAAAATATCCAGGCTTATTGATGCAAAAAACCTCAATTTCCTTTCTTAATATCTCAAATATTATCTTTATTCACTCATCTTCTACTTCTATATCAAAGAAGCCACTCTTTCCCTATAGAAGTAATTGCCTGTCTCTGCCTGTATTTTTAATCCCAGATTCTTCTCATTTGATACTAAATATTATTCCATTTATAACCTTTTCTTTTTTGAATTTTCAGTCACTCTCTTAAACTTATTCCTTCCTCTTAGACCTAATATGCTAGTAATCTTATAATAAAAACAAAAAATTCCCCAAGTTTCTCTTTTCTTTGGATTCTGTAGATTATTGACAGCTCCTTTATTTCATCTACAGATTTCTACATGCTCTATTTGTTGCATCTACTCCCATTAACTAACTACCTTTAAAATTTCCCTGCTTTTGTCCTTCTTCACTTATTATCCTACTGTTTTAGTTTACTAAAGCTGCCAGAATGCAATATACCAGAAATGGAATGGCTTTTTAAAAAGGAATTTATTAAGTTACAAGTTTACAGTTCTAAGGCCATGAAAATGTCCAAACTAAGGCATCCAAAAAAAACACCTTGACTCTGAAAAATGGCTGCATGGCATCTGGGTTTCCTCTGTCACATGAGAAAGCACAAGATTGGCATCTCCTGGTCCTTTCTTAGCATCTCTGGGGCAACTCCAGATTTTCTCTTTTAGCTTCCCTTAGCTCTTCACAGGTTCTAGCTTGCTGCTTGCTTAGTATCTCATGAAAAGACACATGGTGACATCTTCTGGGCTCTGTTTCCTGTTGGCTTTCTCAGCTCCTGGCAAATCCTGGTGCTTCTGCATTTTCAAACATCTATATCTTAGTTTTCTCTGTGGGCACTCCAAGCATCTGCAACTATATTGGCTCTGAACTCTTTCTTTCTCTGTGAGCACTCTTAAAGACTCCAGTAAACTAATTAAGACCCACTTTGATTGGGTGGAGTCACATATCTATCTAATCTAAATGGTCACACCTACAATTGGATGTGTCAAATCTCCATGGAAGCAACCTAATCAAAACATCCCACCCTACAGCATTGAATTAGGATTAAAGAACATGCCTGTCCCTCAGGATTAGATAAGGATTAAGAGAAAGTCCCTGCTCTGGGGTACATAATTTCAAACAGCACATTCCACCCTCTGGACCCCCAAAAGACATGTTTTTCCCATATACAAAATACATGAATTCCATTACAATAGCACAAAAGCCTTAAACCATTTCAGTAGCAATACAAATGCAATACAAATTAAAAAACAGTACAAAATCTCACCAAAGTCAGTTAAGGCATGATCTGTTCTAAGGCAAAAATTTTCTTCTGGTTGTGGACCAGTGAAACTCAAAACAAGTTATCTGCTGCCGATATACAAAGGAGGGACAGGCACAGGGTACATGTTCCTATAAATATATATATAGGGTGATATTGGAAGAAAAACAGGGGTCACCAGACCCAAACATTTCTGAAAACCTGCAGGCATACTCCATGGGGTTTCAAAGTCTAAAAGTCACTTACCCTTGGAGCTTGAGATCGCGGCATTCCCACCCTTTCCAAAGGGCCAGCACCTGGACTCTCTTCCATCTCTGGAGCAAACATTAACCCCACCAGAATAATGGGGCAGCAGCAAGGCCCTCCCAAATCCTCAAGGAATGTGCTTCACCCTCTCCAAGGCCTCGGGCACCAGAGCTCTTTCTGATCATCAAGGTGGAAGGCCTGGCCTTTGCTTCTCGGGCAAACTCACCTTTTCCATGTGGATGTGTGGATCCATTCTCCTGGCTTGAGATGTCTTGGCATCAGACCTTAGCTTCTATGCTTCTGCCTTTGAAGTAATTTTTCCTTCAATCTGTCCATTTTCTCTCCCATTTAGTCCAGAATTCTAGTGGTTCCGGTCATACAGATCTCGCAAAAAAATTTGTTAATTTTCCATGTCTCATACAGGGATTGAAGCCATCAGACAATAGGACTTTCCACAAATCCTTTTTAGAAAATTCCATTTCCAATCCTGGTTTTTTCTCAAATGGCTGACTGGTTTCACATTTTGTTAAATCTTTATGTGGGGCCCTATTCTCTGGGATTTAACTTTCTGGAAGCCCAGTACTTTCCAGACCACCAATTTCTGGTTCCTTTGTACCCCAGAGTTCAGTTCTCAACTTATTCCTTTCCAGTCACATTTTGTTATAAGCTGCAAGGAGAAACCAGGCTGCATTTTCCATATTAGTTTGAAAATTTCCTCAACTAAGTATCCTAAGTCATTGCCTTCAAATTCTGCCTTCCATTCAACACCAGTACTCAATTTTGCCAAGTTCTCTGCCACTTTAAAACAAGGGTCTCCTTCCTTCCAGTTTGCAACAACACATTCCTCATTTCTGTGTAAGCCTTCACTGGAAGAACCTTTAGTGTCCATATTTCTACCAACAGTCTCTTCAAAGCAATTCAGGGCTTTTTCTATCAACCATATCACAATTCTTCCAGAACCTTCCCTTATCCATTTATAAAGTCATTCAGAATTTTGGTATTTGCAATTCACAGCACCCCACTCTTAGTACCCAAATCTGTTTTAGTTTGCGAAAGCTGCCAGAATTCAATAAACCAGAAATGGAATGGCTTTTATAAAGGGGATTTTTAAGTTACAAGATTACAGTTTTAAGGCCTTAAAAATTCCCAAACTAAGGCATCTAGAGAAAGATATCTTGACTCCAAAATAAAGGTAAATGGCATCCAGGTTTCCTTTGTCTCATGGGAAGGTATGTGGATGGTGTCTCCTGGTCCTTTTGGTGTACCCCTGGTCTGGGGGAACTCTGGATTTCTTCTCTCACACCCACTTATTCATATGTCATCAGTGACTGGCTTATTTCTAAACCTAATAATAATTGCTATTATTAATAAATGTTTTTCTGGCATTGTTGTGGGGTCCCTTTTTATTTATACTTTCTCATTCCTCAGCTTAATCGATGCATCTATTTTATCTTATTGTCTACTGTTCCTTTGATTACTTCTTTCTCTAAATTTTATTTCTCTTGTTTTTTAAAAGGGAATTCTCTAATTTCTGCTCTCTCCTCATCATTCTCTATTCTCTCTCTGGGAATTCACTTGCTTATGGTTCAAGATTCACCTTGGTATTGGGGGCCTTCAAATACTTCTCTGTGATTAACATGCTGATCCGTGTAAATTTCACACATACAGTTAGATATATTTTATCTTGTTTTCTTAACATTGACATTTTCTGAATCTTCTTCTCCCCAAATTCTCCACTTAGCCTGACATTCTTTTGTCAGTGTTTACCGTTTTCCCATTTCAAAGCATTCAAGTCTTTTTATCCTTTATTCTCTCCAATATTCAGATTGAGTAACTTCTATAGATCTATTTTCAAGTTAACTGACTCTTCTGCCAACTCCAGTCAGTATTTAAGCCATTCAGTGAAAAAAAATTTTTTAAATTCAATTACTGCACTTTTTAGTTCTACAGTTTATTTGGGGTTGTAAAAAATAATCTCCCTTTCTCTGCAGGTATTTCTTATCTGCTCACTCATTAAGATCATATTTTCCTTTAATTCATTGAGCATAGTTATAAAAATGCTTAAAATCCTTGAGTGCCAGCACCTTGCTTTATTTTTTTTTCATTAGGCAAGGTGCCTGTTTACAGAAAAATTCATGTAGAAAATATAGAGTTCACATATACTGCCCCTCCCAACACTCAGTTTTCCATTTGCCTTAACGAGGATCACAGTTTTTCATTTCCTTGCAAGTCTATTGATTCCTAATTATATGGGGCATTGTGGATGTTATGTTAGAGATTAAGGAATTTCTCTTCTTCTGAAGACTTTTGGCTTTTGTTGTATCATGCAGTTTAATTACTGGATGATTACCTTAAACTTGTATAGGCTTGGTTTTACACTTTGTTAGAGCAGACTTATGAAAAGCCCAAGGCGTCTTCAAGTTTCTCTTTCTTGGAATTAACCTGTAAACTCTTTCTCTTCTGCAGATATTTTAGGACTTGGTTTTAAGATTTGATAGGAAACATAAAAATTAGAAGCCTTACTCCTAATGGCATAGTTCTTATTGTTAAGGAACAACCTTTCTGACCCAATATATACCAAGGCTGCTAAAACACCCATTTGTGTGGTTCCTTGGTTTTGCTTGTATCATTTCTTCCATAGAATGCTTTGATTCTTCAAATTAATTTTTGAGTACATATTTATTAAGTGTTAAGGAGGAGCAGGTACCATGCTAGTTTATAGGATTCCAGGACAGGGTCCACAAGATTATGAGGCTTACAATTTAGTGTATATGAGTATAGGGATAGATGTTGAAGAAAAAAATCACACAGATATTAATTATGCTTATGTTAGGAACTACAGTGGAGAAGCATTTAGTGTATCAAAAATCTATTTACCATATGATGCTATCTTAGCCTTTAGTTTTAGGAATCACTCCCTGGGAATTAATATTTGAGCCCCTAAACAGGAATAGAAGTGAAATTCAGGTGGGGAACTGTTTGTTAGGCAGAAAGAATGGTTTGAGTAAAAGCCCTGAGACAAGAAGGAACATGTTTCTAGAGGAACTGAAATGCAGACAGTGGGTCTAAAGTATAGTGACCAGTGAGTGATGAGTGATGAAATTGGTAAATTGCCATAGGTTCAGATGATGCAGTCTTTCTAGGCTATATTGACAAATGCCTAAGAGCAAAGAAGCCTGCTATTCTCCTCAAAACTATCTCCCAACTCTAACAGATAGTATTATTAAACAAACTCCATTTCCACTCTTCAAACACAGTTACTCCTGGAAGTGATAGCTCACAGTAAAGACAGGGGTGACATTGGAAAACTAGTAACCTGATTTATTGGACATGCAGCAGCTATCATTTTGGCACTCTGTAGCCTGTCCTGTGGTTTAGACAGGCATTCATCTATTCTCTGTCCATACACCTCTCATTACCTTCAAGGTTGTCCTATGTTTACAGCATTGTTCTGTAGACTACATAACGTTGAATTCTTCCTTCACAAAATGTAATATGGGAGTTATCATTTCCATGGGAAAAGATTTGGCATTTGCATCTATATTTTATTTACTTAAAAAAGCAAATTAAGGCTTGTTGGAATACAGAAACTCTAATGGTACAACAAAGCTTGAAAAAGCTTGAAAGGGGTATATATTCTGCTCTTACAGTTCTTCCTCTCATCCTTAGTGGAGATGGACATGTAACAGTGAAGAAACATCGGGCTTAATAAATCTTGCGTTTAATTCTTATTTACTTAACATAGTCATACAAATTTATCTACCTCCCACCTCATAAAGCTATTGTTTAAGTAGGAAGGTAACATTAGAATCACAGTTTACTTAGCTCTACCTTACCAAATTTTGGGGGGAAATTAAAAATGGTAGGAGGCAAGAAAGGAAGTGAGAAGGTAAGTGAAGATACTTTTTCATCTAGGCTAGAGGTTGTGGCTGGGTAGAGTGGTGGCTGTGGGAAGAGCTAGGACAATTCCATGATTTCCCTCCATTGGTCATGTTAGTAAAGAATGATATTTTCCTCCTTTATGTCCTTTTATGTATGCTATATACTCTGTGTTATAGTAGCATATATTTATTTCACCGTTTAAGGAGAATTCACTTATGGACAGACTCTGTTTTATTTTCCTTCTTATCTACCACATTATCTAGAATAGTGGTTTTATCTGTTCACTCATTCATAATTCAAATACTAACTGAGCACCTAATGTGTTTTTGGAAACTGTTCTAGGAACTTTGGGGATAAATGCCAGGAAAAGCTGACACAATCCCTGCCTTCATAGAATCACTCATACTCATGAAGGTGTATGTTCTAGTTTGCTAGCTGCCGGAATGCAATATACCAGAAACAGAATGGCTTTTAAAAGGGGGAATTTAATGAGTTGCTAGTTCACAGTTCTAAGGCCGAGAAAATGTCCCAATTAAAACAAGTCTATGGAAATCTCCAATCAAAGGCATCCAAGGAAAGATACCTTGGTTCAAGAAGGCCGATGAAGTTCAGGGTT
>PVIY010015402.1:0-53954 GCA_004026745.1 Myrmecophaga tridactyla | reverse complement strand
GGCACTTTCTCTGAAAGAACAATGAAGATGGACTTGAAAGAGCTATAAAACATTTTTAACTTGGCCCAGAGATACTCCTTCCAACTCCTGCCCTGACCCACTAAAAACATTGGTAAAATCGATTATAAGTGACATTTGGTTCTCACTATCAACACTAATCAGGGTTTGTTTTCTGATACAGAATATGATCTATCCTGGTGAATGTTCCATATGAACCTGAACAGAATGCACAGTTTGTCATTTTGAAGTATAGTGATCTCTAAGAATCGATTAGATCAAGTTGATTGATGGCATTGTGAAATTTTTCTATTTCCCTGCTGATTTCCTGACAACTTCTTGTATTACTCATAGACATTTCTTTAGTTCCTTCAATATCATCATAGATTTATCTATTCTTCCTTTAGTTTTATTAGGTTTTGTTTCATGTTGTAGGTATATAGACAGTTAGGATTGTTAAATTATGGTGAATTGATCCTTTTATCCTTATGTAATGTTCTCTCTTATCCCTGGTAATATTTTTTGTCATAAAGTCTACTGTGTCTGATATAAATAGAGCAACTTTCTCATTAGTATGGTTTGAATAGTAAATACATTCCTGTTCTTTGCCATTTTCAAATCTATGCCTTTATATTTAAAGTAGAGCTCTTATAAACTGCCTACATTTAGTCTTTTATTTAATGCAATTTAACAACCTCTGTCTTTTCAGCGGTGTTTTTCTACCTTTTACATTCTTAACAGTGTTACTGAGATATAATTGGCATGCAACATTTTGTACATATTTCAATTATACAGTTTAATAAGTGTTTTTTTGTTTGTTTGTTTGTTTGTTTTTTACATGGGCAGGCACCGGGAATCGAACCTGGGTCCTCTGGCATGGCAGGTGAACACTCTTGCCTGCTGAGCCACCATGGCCCGCCCCAGTTTAATAAATTTTGACATGTCTACGACTGTGAATCTACCACCTCCATCAGGGTAATGAACACATGCAGCACCACTTAAAGTTTCTTCATGAATTTTGATATAGTTCTTTCCTAAAATCTTCCCTGGCTCTATTCATTCTTAAATTGCTATTGATCTGATTTCTACCGTTACCAGTTAGTTTTCCATTTTTTAAAACTTTTATATAATGGAATCATACTGCATGTAATGTATTTTTAGTTGTTTTTTTTGCATCATTATAAGTTATTGAAGCTCATTCAAATGTTACATATGCCAGTAATTCATTCATTTTATTGCTCCATCCACTGGAAGGTAGATTTAACTTTATGTGCATATAACAACAAATTCAAATTACTTTATGAGAAAACTGATATTACTGCAAGAAGAATGAGATAACTCTACAACTATGCTTAAAGATTTCAATTCCCCACCCTTGGACAAATAGAATAAGTTGATAGATTATCAGTAAAATATAGGGGATTTGATCAGCACTATCAATCAACTTGTCCTAACTAATTTTTATAGAAAATTCCACTATAAAACAACAGAATGCATATTTCTCTCAAGGATATTGAGGGCATTTATCAAGATAGACTAAATTCTGCAATACAAAGCAAGTCTCAACAAATTTAATATGCTTCAAGTTATTCAAAGATGAAAATCAATATATATTCAAAATATACTCTCTGATCAAAGTGGAATTATATAACACATATCTAAGTAATTGTTTGGGCAAAGAAGAAATCAGGATATAAGTTAGAAAATATTTTGAAATGAATTGAAGTGGAGTTGCACTAAAGCTCTACCCAAGGATTTATAGCATTTAAATGCATTTAAAGAAAACAAGGAAGATCTTGTGTCAATGACCTCAACCATAAGAAATTAGAAAATGAAGAACACATTGAAACACAAAGTAAGCAAAAGAAAGGAAATGATGAACATCAGAGTGTAATCAATTAAATTGAAACAGAAAACAATAGGAAGTCAATGAATCCAAAAGAGATGACTTTGAGAAAAATCAATGAAATTGATAAATTTCTAGCTAGGAAAAAAGAAGAAAGCTTCAAATCATATCAAAAATGTAAGAAGGTACATCACTACAGCCTAAAGATAGTGAAAGGATAATAAAAGAATTTCATGAACAACCTTATGCTCATAATTTTAGCATCTTAGATAAAATGGACAAATTCCTTGAAAGACATGAACTGCCAAAGCTCACTCGAGAAGATAAGAAACAACTTGAATAACCCAATATATTAAAGAGATTGGGTGTGTAGTTAAAAGCTTTCCCACAATGAAAACATCAGTCCCAAATAGTGAATTCTACCAAATATTTTGGGAAGAAATATTACCATTTCTAAACCATTCAAAATCAATATAAGCAATTATGTTATTGTATATGTCTGCCATATTTTTCCTTATTTTCTTATTGTCTCCTCTATTTTTTATCTGAGCCCACATTCCTAAGTTTCCTTGGATTATTTCAATGGTTTATAATGTCTTAATTTAATATTTCTGTTGACTTCTGGACTGTGTTTCTACATATTATGATTTAGTGGTTGCTCTATAGATTAAGATCTAAACACTAATCTTGAACCATCTACTTCAAGTTAATAGTCTACTATTTAAAGTAGAAAGTAGAAGCCTTACAACCAATATGTCTTTTTTCTCCCCACTTTATGATATAGTTTTCATGTGTATTACCTCTAATCATGTGGAAAACTACACAGATAATGTCATATATTTTTCACAAATTATACATATTTTGAAATACTTGAGTATAGGAATTGAATTTTAAATTTTTCCTAATAGTTACCATTTCTGTTTCTTTTCTGTCATTGTTGGAGCATCCTGAGAAATTCAATACTTTACCATTATGAATGACCTTCATGATCTCTAGTCATTAACATCAAGTCAAAGAGATATATATGTAATACTTTCACGTCTATGATTCAACATTATACTGCAATATTTAGGTAGAGCAATTAAGCAATAAAAAGAAATAAAATGCATCCAAATTGGAAAAAAAAGAAGGAAAGCTATATCTATTTACAGGTGGCATGATCCTATATATAGAAAATCCCAAAGAATCTACAAAAGCAAACTACTAGAAAAAAAAAACAAATAATAAACAAATTCAGCAAATTTGCAGGGCACAAGATCATTACACAAATATCACTGTGTTTCTGTACACCCACAATGAATAAAAAGGAAATTAAGAAAATAATTTCTTTTATAATAGTATCAAAAACAGTAAAATATTCAGGAATATATTGAATCAGGAAATAAGAGACATACACCAAAAAATATAAAACATTGCTGAAACAAATTAAAGACCTAATAAACGCAAAGACATGTTATGTCCAGAAGTTGGAAGAATCAACATTGTTAAGATGACAATTCCACCCAAAATTGATCTACAGATTCAATATAATCCCTATCAAAATTTCAATGTTTTTTTGTGCAAAGATGTCAATGCCCATCCTCAAATTCATTTGGAATTGCAAGGGGTACCAAATAGCATAAAAAAAAAATCCTGAAAAAGAAGACTGAAGTGGGAAGACTGTCACATCTTTATTTCAAATTTACTACAAAATAGCAGTAATCATGACAGTATGGTATATAAAGATGAATGGAATAGAATAGAGAATCCATAAATAAACTCCTACATCTATATTCAAATTATTGTTGACAAGGATCCCAAACTGATGGGAAAAGAATAATCTCTTCAGCAAATAGTGCTGAAAAATTATGACCCACATGTAAAATAATGAAATTGGACCCCTACATCAGACCATATATATTAATTAACTCTAAATGGATCCGCAACTAAACATAAGGTTTAATACTATAAAACTCTTAGAACCAAACATGGGGGTAAGTCCTCATGACCTTGAATTTAGTAATGGATTCTTTGATATGACACTAAAAACCTTAGCAACAATGAAAAACCTAGATAAACTAGACTTGATATAAATTTAAAAGTTTTGTGCCTCAAAGGATATTATTTTAAAAAGTGAAAAGAGAGCCTACAAAATAATACAAAATTGTTGAAAATCTTGTATCTATTAAGGGGTTAGTATCCAGTGTATATATAAAGAACTCTTACAACTCAACAATACAAAAGAAATCAATTCAATTTAAAAGTGGGCAGAAGACTTGACTCAACATTTCTCCAAAGAAAATAAACAAATGGCTAACAGGCACATGAAAAGTTGCAAAATGTAATTAGTTCCTCAGGGAAATGAAAATCAAAACCACAATGAGCTATCACTTCACATTGGATGGTCATAGTTTAAAAAACAAAAATAAAAAGTATCAATGAGGATGTGGGGAAATTGGTCCCCTCTGATATTGCTGGAGGTAATGTAAAATGATGCAACCATTGTGCAAAACAGCTTAGTGGGTCTCCAAAAGATTAAACAGAGACAACCATTGAGCCAGTAATTCCATTCCTAGATATATAGCAAAAAATAATTGCATATAAGTACTCAAACTATACTCATACAAGAATGGTCATAGCAACAATATACACAGTAGCCAAAAGGTGGAAATAATTCAATTTTACATCAATTGAAGAATGTTGTAATGGTATGAATCTGTACATGCCCCAAAAAAGACACGTTCTTAAATGTAATCCATTTCCATGGATATGGACTCTTTGTAACTACCAGTTAAGATGTGACCCAACTCATTCAACATGGGCCATGATCCTCTTACTGAAGCTGTTTATATATAGAATGAATGCAGAGGGAGAATAAAAGCCATAGAAGCAAGAAGCTTTGTAGTAAATATGAAATAAGGAAGTGATAGTCTTCCTACTTCATTCTTCTTTTTTGGGATTTTTTTTTTTTTTTTGCTATTTGGGACCCCTTGAAATTCCAAATGAATTTGAAGATGTATATTAACATTTTTGCACAAAAACACCATTGAAGCTGAAATCAATGAAAGCTGGAAAAGAAAGGAGAGACCAGCAGATGCCACCATTTTCTTTTCCATATAGTAGAGTAACCAAGGATCACAGGCAACCAATCATTGGGGAAAAAGCATTGTCTAGATCATGCCTTGATTTGGACATCTTCCTGGACTCTAACTGTAGGTGAATAAATTCCCATTGTATAAGCCCAACTCATTTCATGAAATCTGCTTTAAGTAGCCTGGAAAACCAAAACAAACAAACAAAAATGTATAAACACCTTTTGGTATATTCAAGCAATGGAATATTACTCACTCATAAGTAAGGAATGAAGTACTGATACATGCTACAATGTGGATGAAGTTTGAAAACATTTATGCAATGGGAAATAAGCCAGATGTCATCTATCATATTGTATGGCTCTTTTTATATGAAATATATAGAATAGGTATATCAATAGAGAGAGAAAGCAGATTGGTGGTAGGTAACCAGGGGCTGGAAGAAACTGGTGGTAAAGAGGGTACAGGGAGTGACTATTAGTGAAAATAGGATTTTCTTTTGGGGTAATGAAAATGTTTTGGAACTATATAAGTTGGTATTCTAGTTTGCAAGCTGCTGGGATGTGATATACAAGAAATAGAATGACTTTTAAAAAGGGGAATTTATTAAGTTGCATGTTTGCAATTCTAAGGCTGTAAAAATGTCCAAATTAAGGCCAGGCTATGAAAATGTTCAGTGTAAGGCATCCAAGGAAAGATACCTTGGTTGAAGAAGGCCAGTGATATTCAGGTTTTCTCTTTCAACTGGAAAAGCACATAGCAAACATGGTGATATCTGCTTGCTTTCTCTCCAGGCTTCTTGTTTCATGAAGCTCCACTGAGGGCATTTTCTTTCATCTCCAAAAGTTTCAGTCTGCAAGGGCTCTTGTTGCTGTCATGGCTCTAAAGCTTTTTCCAAAATGGTTCCCTCTTAAAGGGCTCTAGTAAGTAATCCCACCTTGAATGGGTGGAGACACATCTCCATGGAAATCATCTAATCAAAAGCTACCACCTACAATTTGGTGGGTCACATCTCCATGGGAACAATCAAAAGGCTCCCACCCAGCAATGTTGAATGGGGATTAAAGGACATGGCTTTTCTGGGATCCACAAATTCAAACTGGCATAGGTGGTATTGTTAAATACTAAAAGTACTAAATACCCCTGAATTGTACGCTTTAAAATGGTTACATTTTTGTTCCTCAAGAACAATAAATGATGGAAGAAAACTTCAAGCTTAGTTTTCAGATATATATGCATGATAGACTGTCACCATCCCAGAGTGGATGGCTATAACATTTGCAGATGTTGTTTCTCAGAACAGTTATAAAGGCAAATTCTAGGAGTGAATTTCAATTAGATTATCTGGTTCTTTATTTTGGACAGAAGTGGGGATGACCAGTAGGGGCAGATGCAAATATATTCTTTGGTTGTATGTGTTTAAGTTAAATGGCCAGAAACTATAAAGGGATAAAAGCAGAAATAAGTGACAGAAAAGTCTAAGGTAAATATCAACAAATGGAATTTTCTGAATAAGCACAGACTATGGGGATATTTCTTCATATATAAATGTAAACCAAAGCATCCCTTCAGTAGGGAATGCTGTCAATAACAGGATGAACAATATGATTTTTTAGTAGATTGTGTGCATCCTTTTCCCCAACCATTCCTGATTAATTCTTAATGATCACAATAACTCCTTATCTTGCCTTTGGGAGCAGGGATTGATGTTATGCATTGGATCATAAATCTGGACCTTCACCCACCATGTACATTGTGGTGAGAGCCACTACTTACTGCCCAACTTGCAAACAGAGAACAACCATTCCCCAGAAACCAACCAAATTTCTGATGGCAGACTGATTTTATTAATTTATGTTGGAGGTCATTGGCTACTTTTAACATGTATTGATGGGATGTATCTATTTCTTAAAAAAGGAGAAGGAGCACCCAAAGAGCTCTCTAATTTCATTGTGGCTGTATATATAGAATTCAATTCATTCAATTTTATCCTGCTTGAATTATTGCACAGTTTTCTCAGAATTATCCAACTATTTTAATCCATTGAAATCTTTGGATTCCCCATCCATTAATCAGCATGTATAATGTTGATTCTAGCTTATTTCTTATAATCTCCCCACTACACTAGTTCTTTTGAGGACTTTAATGAAAATATTTATTAGATCACAACCAAAATCTATGCTAAAATAAAAAATTTCACTTTAAAACTGAATGTAATTTAACAAATTCAGAATAGTTCTTTTCAACCACTCATATATTATCTATATTTTCCACAATGGCTATAGAAATCTGTGTGATACTTAATAGAGATATTTACTGAGGTACTTAGGAGGAACTACATTAGTCACTGGGATCAAAAGCAAGCCTACTGATCTGTAACTTTCAAAATTCAGTTTCTTAATATTATTTTCTTACCTATTTAGGGGACTATTGAAATGGAGGCTTATTTACCAGCTTATAATTGTTTTAGAAATGGGTTTGGATGAAGCGTGAGCTAAATGACCTCTGTTATTGTTTTAAGTCAAAGATTCCTTGATTATATACATTTCTATAAATAGATAGTTAATAATCATTCCTTTTCCATATGATTTTACTGGTGATTAGTTATATTGAAATTCTTGCTAGAGAAATCTAACTCTGAATTTATGCACCAAAACAAAATTATATACAACATACATTTTTCCCCTCCCTGGAATGTGCAGGCTATGAGATTCAGTTAAACCAAGACAATAATTGTGCTCCACTGAGGCAATTCTTTGAGGGTAAGCTTTATGAAGTCTTAGACTTTAAATTAAGAGGTTTACCTGAAATACCAACCACAATGAACAGACTTGTTCACAAGTGCTTGGGCAGCACTGACTTCATTTCCAGAATTGTGGTCTTAATGGGAAGTTAAAATGCCTGTGGTTCTATATTCTTCCCTGTTCAAACTTGTATGAAAGCACCTGATTTTCTTGCATGAAAATTTCACAGGCTGAGCTACCAGCCCAATTCTGGAACAAAGATGCTTTATCTCAGTATTGAAAGATGTGTTTTTAATGATGGAAATCAACTCTAGTGAGCATAACTTCTCCAAATTTAATGGAATTTATCAGCATTTATGTAGCACCAGCTAAGTGCCAGTGACTCTGTAAGGCATGTAGATATAATTCCAAATAAGATATATCATTTACATCAAAATTATGCATTGTTTAACTAGGCAGAGAAGAATATTTAAATATGCAAGTATAATAAAATTAATCTATACTAAAAGGAGTTTCAATAGATGAAATATGGACACAAAAGAGAGTGTTCAGTTGTAGTTAGGTCAGCATTTAAACTCAGGAGAATATTCAAAGGAGAAGAGCAATGAAAAAGGAGAGGTTGAAAGATAATTAAATATTTTCTAAACGAGGGACACTATTGGGAGGGATTCCAGAAAGAAGGAATGATATGGTTTAAAAAAAACTGAGCATACTGGAATGATATGATTGGTGCATTAAGAATAATTCAGCATTATTAATTATTAGAGTGAGTGTTTGACATGAGGTTGGAGAAATCACAATAAGAGATAATACTGGAATATTGGAAATGCAGGCAGGCAGGGGACATATCATGGAACATATTGCTTGTCATCCTAATTTGGGGGGACTATTATTGTATAATCAATGAATTCAATAAAGAAAAGTAGTAAAATAAAGAATGTTACAAGGTGTGATTTGCATTGATCATCAAATAGCAGCATGGAAGTTTGACTGGAGGGACATGAACCTGAAGAATGAGATATTACTAGGCATAATGGAAGTTTGAACAAATGTAGAAGTGGTACAAAAGAAGGTAATAACTATAAGAGATAATGAGCAGATAAAATCTAGGTGTTTGATCGAATGTACAGAAGAAAGTTAAGATGTGCCATCCTTTGAAATAAAGGACACTTTATTTATGTGTGTATATGTGTGGTGGTGGTAAAACATTTCCTTGTAGTTTTCCTTTTCTGCCCTTTTAAGTAGAGGGTGGAAGATGTAAATTTCTTGTCCAGATTACACTAATAATGTATATTAAATTTGGAAAGCTGGATGATGCATTTGATTTTCAATCCAGGAGCAATAAATTTAAAAACATAAGCTAACAGCTTTCATATATTCATCTTTTATTACACACCCCAACACTGCCATGTAATACTGTGAGCAATATAAGCCAGTCATTAGGATTCTTAGCAATGAAGATTAAATCATACTTGGAAGAGGAAGACAAAAAGGGTAGGACTAAGAAAGTTTATAGAGGCCCTTTGATGAAAAACATGTTGCTTCACTCTAATGCCTGTGGCCTCAGGGTTGAGACCATAGCTCTAGGTTAAAGGCCCTTCCAGCCCTGAAACTATTATGGATAAAACACCCTTTAAAAATTCTTTTCAGTGAGTCTTCAAAATAAATAATAGAAAAAACAGAAAAATGCTAACCCACCCAAAATACTAACTTTTCCCATGATTAGGTATGAATAAATGAACCAAACCTCAATATATAATGGAGCAATTCAAAATAACTTGGTAACTAAATTTCTATCTGTATAGAATTAAAATTAATCATGTATATATATTCAGTTAAACAATATTATTTAGTTCCTGTATGTTAGAAACGTGGATGCTCTAGTACATATTATAATATACCAGTACCATGTATAAGACAAATGAAACTAATCTGTCAGTACCATTTTCACTAAGTGTCTTGAGGGCAAAGATTTCATCAACTCTGTCAATTTCTACACCTTTGATAATCTAAACCCTGATCCAGAAAATGCTCATATCTTTTTTAAGCTATGTGAAATTATTGCTCATATTTAGGGGGTCTTTTTCTGAATAGTGGTTACAAGGTTTTCTGAATTGAATGCTAGCTAAACTGCTACCTTGATATCATTAGCTCCACACTGCAGATGCTGAATTACTAAAAAAGATATATTATCAATTATCATATACACTTACCGTACTGTAATTTGGCCTTTAACTATCTTATTAGACTTATTATCTACAGAATAACCATGTCCCAACATGACCTCAGTAAATAGATTCTTCCTCATGGGGTTTTCTGATGATCATAAGCTTCAGATTTTACATGCATTGTTGTTTTTGGTGATATTATCTGCTGGTTTTGTATCAGTGTCACTACTTTGGACCATTGTCTCCATTCTCCCATGTATTACTTCTTGAAGCACTTCTCCCTCTGGACCTCTGCTTCATCTCTGTCACAGTCTCCCAGTCCATTACACACTCACTTAGGGACAATGGTTACATTTCCCTTGCTCAGCGGATTCTCCAGGCTTTCTTCTTTATAGCTCTGGCCTCATCAGAAATGGTCATTCTTACAGTGATGTCTTATGACCAGTACGTGGCTATCTGTTAACCACTTTAATATGAGGCCATTATGCATCCCAGTGCTTGTTGGCTCACAGTGACACCTGTACAGATTGCCGGAGGCCTCTCTGGCAGGTGCATACAATCATTAATTCTTCCATACCACTCTGCAGAGTATGACTAATTCCCCAGTTCTTCTGTGATATTCCTCAGATGCTGAAACTATCTTGCTCTTAAGAATTCCTCAATGAGATTGCAGTGGCTGCTTTCACAACTTCCACAGCATTTATCTGCTTGATCTCTACTGTGGTTTCCTACATTCACATCCTCTCCACAGTGCTGAGAATCCCATCAGCTGAGGGCTGGACCAAGGTCTTCTCCACCTGTCTACCTCACCTATTGTTAGTCACCTTCTTCCAGTCATCTAAAGGCTTTAAGTTTCTAATGCCCACTTCTGACTCTCCATCAACTATGGAGAGTCTCCATATTCTACACAGTGATACCTCAGCACTCAATCTACTCATCTATTGTTTATGGAATGAAGCCATGAAGCCAGCTCTGAGGGGGATTCTGTAGAAAAAAGGATTTGCTCAGAGGAAGTTGTATTTAAAAGCCATTATAAGCTCTAAATAATTATACAAATAAAGGGTAAGGTTATTAGGTTCACATTGAAATAGGGGTGAATCTTATTTCTTCCCATAACTTCCTTCTAATTTTTCCATTCTTTACTTTTTCAAACATAACCCTTCAAAATTAAATATGTTATGCCTCTAAGAATACTCAGTTTCCATAGTCCCTCCAATTCAAGTCTCCTTTTAACATATCTTTTAGGAATTTCTCTGAAATAAGAGAAGAAAAGACACTGATTCAGGGGCTGGCCAGCATAATCTATAGCTGGTTTTTAATAGGTTCCAGACTGCCAGTAGTGAAGCTGATTGTGTTAACGTGAGAAGGTATCCTTCATGAATATAAATGGTTTTCAGTGAGCCTTTTAGTTTCCTATGTATATTAAATAGCCACATTAATTTTCCTTTCCAATTAAGTATTATAATAGATATTTCCTCAATTTATTCAGTCCCCACTAAATATCAGGTGATAGAATATACACATTTGTCTTTAACCATAAGAAGCAACTTTTCTAGCTATGCCACATTTTTTAAGAGGGATTAATTAATTTTCCTTAGATTTCTCAAAATAAAAAGTGTCAAATCTGTGATTTAAAGTAGTATTTTTTTACTAAAGCTTGTTTATTTACTTCTACACATTTCAAACCCTCTTTTATTCAGAAGTGAATGTGTGTATATGTGTACGGATAAATGCTATAATTGTACAGATACATGTATATATACAGATACATATCATCTATAAAATGAGCATACACTACTATAATTTACTAATGAAATCACCATTAAACATGTGTTTCCATTACTGGAGATATTTGTATTAATTTATTTCCTCTTATGATCCATAGATTAGTTTGATAAAATATTTTTTCATAGTTGGAGACAGAGAATGCCTCCTGGGTCCACAAAACAGAACAAAAACAAGTGGCACACAAAAAATTAAATCCATAAATGTATAAGCTAATGAATTAAAAATCTTGTGGATCTGAAATTCTAACTTCTTCTTGGATAATGCTGCAAATTCCTTTAAAAAGAATTCACAATTCACAAGGGAACAAAACTGAAATACTGCTCTCTCAGTTTTGAAGTAAATCAAGGTACATGTTCTAATGACAGAATGAGAAATTGTTGAGTAACAGGAGGAGGAATATTTTTACATGGCTTTTTTGGATTGATGGTACTGAATATAACCTGAATGAATATTTTGTTATTTGTTCTTAAAGGGCATGCATTTCTTCTCAACACACAAAACTTTATTAGTGCCATCTTTCCCAGTCATGCTACTTAGAAAACAACGGTTCTTCTTTCTCTCCATGTGCATTACTTTAAAAATAGATTATTTAAACCAGTTACATATAATTTTTAAAAAATTAAAAAATGGAGCTAAACAAAGAAAAAATAATAGTAAACCATAATCCATTATAACTGATACTGTGCTATTGGTTTGTATTTCCAGATATTTTCTTTTCAAGCTTATGCGAGTATAGATATTATATTTCAAAACAACCTCACTGTTTATAATAAAAAGTTCTTTTGTCCAGAAATAGTGTCATTAGCATGTTTGTAGATCAATATGTAAAATTATTTTAATGCCTGTATACTAATTTTAAGCCATCCTCTATTTAGAATGATTCCCTTTTTGTGATCATTATTCCAAACAATATTTGATGAATTACTTTCATCCATGGACATATCTGTGCACATGTATGATTAATTCCTTAGGATACATGCCTACTAGCAGAAGTGCCTTTCTTCCTTCTCTCAACTGCTATATGAGTTCAGTATATCTCTGCATGGACTTTGGGTTTATCTCTTCTGAAAAAGAAACTTCCATGGAATGCATTCATACTAAAACATAATTACAAGAATTTTTTTCTCTCATGGAGATATTTTGAAAAAGTAATTAGCATGGCAGAATTTGTGTTCATTTCAGTGAGAAATAAACTACAAATTTAAGATGAGCTGCATTTAAGAGGGGTAGTATACCTGGAACCTCATCAATACCCCCACGTTAATCCTTACTCTATAGTACTTATTCATAAAAAATCCTTATTCAACCAAGATAAGCCACCCAGAGACTGACAATCAACAAGGAAGGAAAATGTTTGCAGATTAGCAACAGATTAATTTTAGGATTTTATTGATAGTTTTTCCAATTTGCACTTTGTTCAGTTACTCACTTTTTGTCCAAAGTTTTGTCATCTCATTAAGTAGCTGTTTGATCCACCCAGTTGTTCAAGTCATCTTGCATGCTCTCTTTTACCTAACATACACATCCAGTCAACTAAGATGTACTTTTGATTATGGCTTTCATCACTTCTGCCGTCTCATCTGTCCAGTCAACCATTACCTTGGCTGGGACATTGGAACAGCTTCATATTGATTCATACGAACCTTTTATTTTTAATTTGTCATAGCTTCTAATTTGAATGAAACCCACCTTGCTTTTATCCTCCTTTATGTCTTCTACCAATTTTATTATGGTGAAATTTATATATGCCATATTTACATCCACTTACAGTGTACAATTAAGTTCATATTGACAATTGTATGCACCCACTAAACCATTACCCAAAATCAAGATACAAAACATTACCATCACTCAAAAAAGATCCTTATATCTCCTTGCATCCTTCTCCCTTTACCCCCTGCTCCAAGAAATCACTGATATTTCTCATTATGTTAGTTTGTATCTTCTAGAAGTTCATATAAATGTAATAATATGTACTCTTTGGTGTCAGGCTTCTTTGTGGAACCTAATGTTTTTGAGATTGATGTATGAATCTAGATTCCTTTTTATTGTTGAGTGGTACTCCATTGCATAGATATGCTACATATTATTTATTCAGGAACTGTTTCCTTAACAATTGAGTTTTTTTTTCAGTTTGGCTTACTGTAAACAAAGCTTTGTGAATATTTGTATACAGGTCTTTCTGTGGACATTTGTTTAAGTTTCTTTTGTACAAATACTTAGGAATGAAATAAAGTTTCATATAGTCAGGGCTGTTTAACTGCTCAAGAAACTGTCAGGCTCAGTTTCAAAATGGTTGTTCTATATTATATTCCCTAGATAAAATGTAACAGAAGTGTATGAGAGTTACAGGTGTTCCATATGCCTTACTAGTTCTTGATATAGTAATTATTTTCAAGTTTTAATTTCTTAAGTATATGTGTGGCAGTATATCACTATGGTTTTCATTTGCATTTTTTCAAAATAATGAGGTCAAACATCTTTTCATGAGCTTATTGTCAATTTATTTTCTTTATTTATAAAAGAGTTGTTCAGTTATATTGTCTATTTTTCATTGGGTTGTAGGTGTTTTATTATTGAGTTTGGTATGACAAATATTCATGTTTGTGTTGACCTTTACCTCTATCTCTATAGCTATCTATACATCTGGATACAAGTCTTTTCTAAGATATATATGTACTGCAAATATATTTCCCAATTTTCTGTGACTTCTCCTTTTATTATCTCTATATCCTATTAGAGGAAAAATGTTTTTAATTTTGATAAAGCCCGATTTATCAATTTTTCCTTTTATGATTCATGTTTTTGATGTTCTACCTAAACAAATATTTGCAAACCTGACCCTGATCCACAAAGAAAAGCTAATATGAGTTCAAGGTATAACTTTTTTATATGTTCTTATTTGTATGGGCATTGTTTGGGGGTTCATTTTATTTTTATTTTATATAAATAGCATTGTATTATAATCTTCTTCATTTTCTTATTTCTTTTTTCACTATATACATGCCTTTAAGAGTCAACATTTTGTGATTTCTATAACTAGCCCACTACTTCTAATCACTTCAAGGTTTTCAAAGCCATGCATCCTCAATATTTTGCCTGCCTACTCTCCTATTGAAGGGTATCTGGGTTACTTCCTATTCCCCATCACCAGAAATAGTACTGAAACGTACCTCTACAAATATGGACCAGTGAAATGGCTTATTTGGCAAATATACCAGAGAGCAGAATTGGTCAACTCAAGATATGATACACTAAATTGAAATACTATGGCCAGACTGGGCTCCAGAATAGTTCCACCAGGCCCTGCTCTCACTAACAAAGTGACAACATTCCTGCCATTCCCTCTTTTATGCCAACTCCCAGCATTAACTGTATTTTCTGATATTTACTATTTGAAGAGAATACAATGTTATTTTGTTTTTTAAAAGTTATTTTTATTTAAGAATAACTTGAGAATTTGGAAATATACTAATAAGTATAACCTTCCTCATCTCAGTTCCCCTCAAGTTACCATTTTACATTAGCATAACATTTCCTTTTTCACAAAAGAGCTTGAACTTTTTATATTCTTTTAGCCTTTTAGATGTTCTCTATAGTATATTTCTTTTTTTTAAATGTTATTTTTAATTAGGGAAGTTATAGGTTTACAGAAAGTTCATGAAGAAAATATTTTATTCCTATATACCTGCCCCCAATTTTATAATTTTGCATTAGTGTGGTACCTTTGCTACAGTCAATGAGAGAATACTATTATAATTTCACTATTAACTACCATTCATAGTTTACTTTATGGTTCACTGTGTTGTACAATCTTACAGTTGGTGGTTGTTTTTTAAATTTTTGTTCTGGAAGCATATACACCACCTAAAATTTCCCCCTTTAAATCGCATTCAGGTATATAATTCAAAGCTATTATAACATTTACAACTTTGTGCTACCTTCACTACTATACATTACCAAATTTTTTCCATCATCCCAAAAGAGATTCTGTACAATTAAGAATTAATTCACCATTCCCCATTTCCACCTTGGCCCTTCCTTAGTTACCTGTATTCTAGTTCATGACTCTATGAATTTGCTTATACCAATTATTTCATATCAGCAAAATCATATAATATTTGTCCTGTTGTGTCTGCACTGGGCAGGGAGTGAGAGAGAGTCCTGAAAGCGTGCCAGGAGAGTCTCCTAGGACTTTTAAAGCTGCATTTTCTTGATTTGGCACTTGCCCTGTAATGCAGCCCTTTAATCGTTTTCATATTTTGAGGGATGGTACTCTCTTTAAGAGTCTTCTGATTCTTTGACCCCAGTCAGTTTTGAACAATGGCTGCTCTCAGAACCATAACCCCAGTGATCTGAAGCAATTGATCTAAAGCGATGATTGCTGTAGGAACACCCACTCCATAAATCTTTATGTACCACCAGGCACCAGCAAGCTGCACCAGGGGCTGGGGTTGTAGACCCCACTATTGCCTGCCACAAGGCTGGGGGTTGTGACATCCAACAGTATTTACCACAATTTGCCAGCCTCTTCCTCCTGCTGTTCCCTGGATGCTGCATAGTGTTCCACTAGACCATGGAGTTTCAAAATAGTTGATTCAAATGGTTTCTGTCAGTTCAATCATTGTTTTGGTGGGGGGACTGATTCCTGGAGTTTCCTATTCTACCCTCTTCCCCAAATTCTTTAATTTGCTATATTTCTTGCTCACATCCCAAGGTTTAATTTTTATGTACATGTTAATGTACAATAGCAAATATAATAAAACAATATTTAATAAGTGCTGCCTATATCAGACATTGTTCTGTGTTCACATGATAATCTTTTTAATTTTCATAATAAACTCTATCAGGCAAATAATATTATTATTATTCATATTTTACAGATAAGGAGATTGAGACATAGAGTCATTAATTAAATTGTCCAAAGTCACTATCTAATTAGCAGCAAAGCTGGATACCAAACACAAGAGAGTTTTGGTCCAAAGTCTCCGTTCTAATATTTTTTTTTAATGTAAACATCATTCTATCAATATAGTTTTACTTTTTTTTCTTAGTTGCAATACACTTTTAAGATTTTGTTCTATCAAAATATATTGACCAGGTGGGCAACAGTGGCTCAGTGGCAGAGTTCTCGCCTGCCATGCCAGAGACCTGGGTGTGGTTCCCGGTGCCTTCCCATGTACTAAAAAAAATATATATATTTGCCACAATTTGCCAGTTTCTTCCTCCTGCTGTTCCCTGGATCCTGCATGGAGTTCCACTAGACTATGAAGTTTCAAAATAGTTGATTCAAATGGTTCCTGCCAGTTCAATCATTGTTTTGGTGGGGGGACTGATTCCTGGAGTTTCCTATTCTACCCTCTTCCCCAAATCCTTTAATTTGCTCTGTTTCTTGCTCACATCCCAAGGTTTAATTTATATATATATAGATTATATATAACAGTGCTGTAAAGGTTAGCTCAACAGGCCTGGGTTATTTAAACCTCACATAATCCCAAGAAAGGTTTATTTTCAGGACTGGCTCTTGCTGGCTCCTAGGAGATGAGTTATGGGCCCTTGGATATTCTGCCTGCTTGGAGGGTTTTTATATGCTGAGGCATTTGGTCCCTTGGTACCAGTTTGATCAGATGGTTTATGCTTACAATGTGATTTGTGGTAAACTTCGATTTTGCTTTGGGGGTGGGCTGGACAAGTCTACGTGGCTGAAGTAAGTCACACATGCCACTTGACCGACATCTCTGGTTGGCCCCCTTTACACATATTGTCATTTATTATTGCAAGGAGAACTGAGCATTCTATGCAACTCCACTGAGAAAGAACACCTGAAAGCCCACGCTTGTTTTCTCCTGGACTTCACCCCATGCATCTTTCTTTTCTGCTGACTTTAATTTGTATCTTTTGGATTTAATAGACTACAAACTTGAGTATAATATTGTTTTTGAGTTCTGTGAGTCTTTCTAGTGAATCATTTGTCATGAAGGTGGTCTTGGAGACACTAGACACAACCACATTCCTCTATTTCTTCAGCTTGAAGTGAACTGTTCCCAATGTGAAGATTCTATATATTGAATATCAACATGCTTCTATGGTTCTTTTATAAGCCCAGTGTGGTAGTTAGATTCACGTGTCAACTCGGCCAGGTGAAGGTGCCTAGTTCTGTTGCTGTGGGCAGGAGCCAATGGTACGTGAACCTCATCTGTTGCTGATTACATCTGCAGTTGGCTAGGAGGCGTGCCTGCTGCAATGAATGATGCTTGACTTAATTGGCTGGTGCTTAAATGAGAGAACACAATGTAGCACAGCCCAAGCAGCTCAACATACCTCATCTCAGCACACAAAGCTCAGCCCAGGCCTTTGGAGATGCCGAAAGGAATCACCCTGGGGAAAGCTGTTGGAACCCAGAGGCCTGGAGAGAAGGCCAGCAGAGATCGTCCTGTGACTTCCCATGTAAGAAAGAACCTCAGATGAAAGTTAGCTGCCTTTCCTCTGAAGAACTAATGAAATAAATCCCCTTTTATTAAAAGCCAATCCATCTCTGGTGTGTTGCATTCTGGCAGCTAGCAAACTAGAATACCCAGTTTATTCTAATTGACTTCTCCTTAATCTCTTTTCTATTATTCATTTCCTCCCCAATATTTTTGAAAGCATGATTGCTTATTAAAACATCAAAAGTTTTCAGGATCCTACCTTATAATTCTTTTTCTCTTCCCAACAAATTGCTCCCTTTCAGCTCAGTTTCTCATATCCTGAAGTTTAACTATTCTATCCCAGAGTTGAACACACCCATCTTTTATTCTTTCAGTAGTTTTTTTCTCTCTCTATCTAACTGATAGGAATAGTGTCACATCATTTTACTAGTGGTTTTGGCAGAGAAAACAGGATGATACCCCAGATTAAGTTTACTGGCTAGTGACTATGATTAGCTCTGCTGATGTCTTTGGAGTTTACCACATTGGGTTCATTCTGAATCAGTATTATTAATGACCTGAGAGTTACCCAGTCTCTCATAACTATAAGGTAGGACCAATAAGGGGAATACCCACTATGGCAAGCTCAAGACATTAGAGATAAGCTGCTGGCAGCAAATCCAGCAGGTAGACTTGTTCATAGAAATGGCATATGAATTGGCCCTCACAAGAAGAGATTCTCTCTTGAGCTATTACTAAAGGGTGCATTAAAGTCATGAAAAAATAGAAAACAAGGAACATCATAGCCAATCCTTCTTTGAAGATTTTTTCATAAACAAATGCTTAGGCCTTTCAGAGGTTCCTAAGTTCTGGATCATCAGGAGGACTCACTGTCACTTTGGATTTCTGACTACCAGGATGGGTATATCTGTCCTGAAATGGTTATAGCTTGACTCTAGTGTGGTGAATTCAGGACTTTATTCCTGGCAACTTTAGAAAAGAATGAGTAACAAGTAACAGCAAATATGGCTCAGCTTGAAGAGGGTGATGCCAAGAAAAAGGTGGTCTCCTAAAGTTTTCTAAGGTTGCAACCCTCACCTAAGTATTTGGAGAGATCAGGGTCACTGCCTAGGCCCTTGAAAAGTGTGGGACTGCAGCTCTATCAATCACCAAAAATAAATGACTCTCAGGCTTTGAAATCTAATGGAGTTTGCCTTGTAGGTTTTCAGAACAGTATAGGTATGGCGACCCCCTTCTTTTCCTTCCAGTCTCACCCCATGGCAATGGGATAATTTACCCCCTTTTCTCTATTGGCAGCAGATAACTTGTTCTGAGTTTTACAGTTGCAGAGCCAGACGGCAATTTTGTCTAAGTATAGAAAATGTCTCTAATTCTCCTTGATGAGATTTTTGTATTGTTTTTGACTATGTATTGTATTTTATGGTTACTGAAATGGTTTAAGGCTTCTGTTATATTGTATTTTATATATTGAAAGAAGATGTCTTTTCGTGTTTCAGAGGGTAGAATGTGCTGGTTTGAAATTGTACTCAAGAGCAGCCATGCTCTTTCTCTTAATCAAATTTTGTGGAGGCAGACCAATTATTTAGTGTGGGAACTTTTGATTAGGTGGTTTCCATGAAATCATGCCTCCACCCATTTAAGGTCAGTCATAATCTGCTTACTGGAGTCCTTTAGGAGCAAACCATTTTGGAAAAAGCTTAAAGATGACACAGACAAAGATGTTTGGAGATGCAGGAAGAAAATGTCCCCGGGGAAGCTGTTTGAAACCAGAAGCCAAAGGACCAGCAGACACCAGCCATCTGCCTTTCCAGATTGGCTTTTCTTGAGTCAACTTATCTTTCTCTGGAAATCTAAATTTGAACATTTTCATGGCCTTAGAACTGTAAACTTATAAGTCAATAAATTCCCTTTATAAAAACCAAGCTGTTTCTGTTATAATGCATTATCAGCACCATTAACGAACTAGAACAGTACCACTTATGTATTTTGGTGAGCCAGCCAGGAGCTTGCAGCAGCAACTACCATGTATGACAGCAGCCCTGATGTCTTATCTTCCTCTTACATGCCTCTATTACACTTATCTGACCTTTCTTCATTGTCTTTTTTGTGCCAGCTGAACTTTGGCTCACTTCATACTATGTGATTAACTCTGCCTATGGCACCTAACTCCAGATGAAGATTCATAAGAGATCGCTACACATTCAATCATCCTCTTCCTCCCAGCCTCCCTATCCTGACTCACAGTTTCTTTTTCACTGGCTCCTTTGCTGTTCAGTCTCTCCCCTCTGCTTCCTGTTGGGATTGTTCTAAGACACTTCTGTGTAAAATTTTCTGTGAATGAGTGAAAGGAGATCCCCCAGGGAACTTTCCTTATCATATAGATGGAGATGCCATCCCTGGCCTTGCCTAGTCCTGTTGCCTCACTTTTCCCCTAGTATATGTCTTCAAGGACTACTCTCACATACTCTCTTTGCAATCGCCTCTTGCACACAGTAGACAAACTCCTGTGTTACACTGACCTTCTTCCATTTTGTACTCCCTAAGGAGAAACCAGGCCTTAGACAAATGAAACCTCCACCTCTGAAATTTTTATGCTTAGGGTGGTTCCTTGCTGAAGCCCTCACAGAATGCCCTGGGCTTCTCATTCATTCTCACTCTCACTCACTTCAGACTCTTTCACTTCTGTCTTACCTCTGCCTTTGCTTGGCCTAGAAGTCACTCCCATAAGTAACACCTTTCAGCCTATTGAGCATCCAGTCTCTCATCCTCAAGATCAAAAAAAGGAGCAGAGGTTCAGCTGAGAGGCACTGGGGTGATAAATCTGGGCCACCAGCCTTCTGGATCTGGTGGAAAGCCACTATGGTGAGAAATCCAGCTCACTGAACCTCTGAGTCCAGCCCAAAGCTGATGAGGTGAAATATTTTTCTCACTAGCCCTCTAAGTCTGGCTCAGAGCTGCTTGGGTGAGATGTCTGGTTGGCCCGCCCTCTGAGTCCAGCTCAGGAGCCAGGATTAAAATCAGACAACCCGTCTTCTGAGTCTATGGTTTACCACTCATGGGGATGGCCTGGGGCAAGAAGGTGTTACAGAGATAGCGTTTGCTACAGGATATACAAGATGTTAGGCCTAAGTGAGTGAGTATCCCTCTGTCTCTTTCCTTACAGAATATAAGCAGTGCATCCAGCATCCCAATTTCATTAGAAGGGCTCATATCTTAAAAGAGCAAGGTAGGCATCCTGGCCATTCCTGCTGTTTCTGCACCATAGCATAGTTCATGTATCAGATGCTTGTGACCATGCCCCTCAGGGTGCCACAGACCACTGCTCTATAAATAGTGCCTACTCAAAGACTCTAGAATGTCACAACCCTCCCTCACAGACTTCTTTATTGTGAAAAATAGCATATATACAAAAAGCAATACATTTCAAAGCACACCACAACAATTAGTGATAGAACAGAATTCAGAGCTTGGTATGGATTATAGTTCCACAATTTTGGTTTCAAAATTCACCTTCTTGGTGCTCCAAGACACAGAAGACTAAAAGACATACCAATCCAAAGATTCAGCAGAATAATAATAACATAAATCATTCATTTGTTATACCCTATCTTCTCTGCTATAACTCAACCTTCTCCTTTAAGCTTTCTCCCAATCTTTAGGGGTATTTGGGCTATGCCCATTCTAAATATTTCATGCTGTCAATAATATGGCATAGGGGGACAGAGCTTGTCATGTTTTGGAGAGTTTACCACTCTGAGTTTCAGGATTTCTTTGGCCTGGGAACCCATTGGAGGCTGTAGGTTTCTAGAAAGTAATCATAGTGCATGTAACCTTTGTAGACTCTCAAATAAAGCCCTAGGTATTCTTTAAGGCTGGCATGAATGGTTTTGATTGGGGTTTTGCAAACCATGATAAATAGCAATATAAAGCTGAAGCTAGCTTAAGAGTAGCCTCCACAGTAGCCTCTACTCTATTTGAACTCTTTCAGCCACTAATTATAACTTGTTGGCTATAATTATTTTCCCTCTTTCGGTCAGGAAGGCATTGTCATTCCCACAGAGTTAGGGCCAGGCTTATCTCTGGGAGTCATATCCCATGCTGCCAAGGAGACTTTTACCCTTGAACGTCATGTCCCATGTTGGGAGAAGGGTAATGGTTTTACTTGCAGAGTTGGGATAAGAGAGAGAGAGAGGCCTCATCTGAGCAACAAGATAGGTCCTGGAAGTAACTCTTATGCATAACTATAAGTGGTCTTAGCTTCTGTTCTACATACAAAGGCTTCACAAGAGCAAACTCAAGACTGAGGTCTTGGCCTATTGACTTGGCAGTCCCTGATGTTTGCAGCTCACAGCCTTTTTTCTGCTCCCAGGTAGCTGGAGCAGTGCAGGGTCCAGAGCTAGAACTGAGCCCTAGCTATTCATGCTGGAACAACCTTTGTTAATTTAAAAGGTGTTAGGAGAAACCAGGAAAATCCTCACTGCTCTCTTATTCAGTCCATCCCCCTCTTCCCCTGCTCAGCTCACATTGCCCCCACCTCTTGCCTTTTCTCCTCCATTCATCTTTCTTCATTCAATTCCACCTTCCTTGTCCTCTGCATCACATTGGGGCCTTCTCTTTTCCATGTCCCTTTCTCCCTGCTTTCTTTACCTCTTCATATCTCTCAGAGAGCTATTTGTACCCCTTCTCTGCTGCCTTAGTGAAATTTCAGAGAACTCTTTATTTACTTACCACCACAGCTTGCAGACACAAGCCAAACCAGTTTCATTCACCATGTCCTCCCTGATAAATTCAATGATTATCTTCAAGATTCATAAGTTTGCTGTCTTCTCCTTGCTTTCTTTACATTCTCCCCAAATTGATGTCATGGAAAGGGACTATGCAAATAATTGCTTAATAAAATGTATGAAAAAATGAATTATCAAGCCTGTGAATTACAATATGTTACAGAGAATAACTCAAAATCTTGCTTGTTTCAGCAGAGACTAATGGAGATTATTAAAAAGTTATATATACCAATGTAAATCAAGAATCTTAAAAAGAGCAAATTAAGTTAAGAACCTACTTTTTAAGCCAGTTATCCTCAGACATTAGAAAAAAACTACAAAATTTGTCCTCAGGATCCCAAAGATGTATAAACAACCTCAGGAGTACTGTCTTTTCTATCCTTAATAACTGAGAAAAGACTGCAAAGGAGAGAAGAGTAAAGAGATACTGGAGTAAGGCAAGGCTTGCACTTCTAGCCATAAATGGTAAAACAGCCACCTCAAGGCCAGTCCGGGCAGAAGTGTCCTGGGGCCTGTCATCAATATGAAGAGTCATGGCAGTGGAAGCAAAATGTCCTCAAAGACAAAAAAAAGCCCTGAGTATAAAGAAAAATCCCTGGATGCTATCCACACTGCAGGAAGGCTGGATACTGGGCCTGATAGCACATCAAGCCCCCAAATGAGAATGAAGCCTCTCCAAAGGTCCTATTGACTGCACCTGAGCTGGACTGAAGGGGCCAAAGGCCAGTGGCCCCCTGGATCTCACCAAAGAACATCACTCACACAAGCCTCAAATGTCTCCTGGTGTGGTGAGTGAGACTGTTCATTTTTTAATTATTGCAGAAGCCAGATATTCTGTCTTGACCTCTCACTCTGGCCCTCTCTCTTCTAAAACCTGTCCCATAGTGGGAGGAAATGAGAAGTCTCAGGGCCATGGCTTCATTCCATCTCTCCCTTGCCAAACTGGTAGTATCCATTTAAGTCATCAGATTTTAATAATACACTTCCATGAACAAATATACTAAAGGCATTAGGTACTCAAATCAAAATAGTAAACTGTCTATCAAAGCAAAATCCAGAAAGTCCCATTAAAAATATTGTGGCCTTACATATGGAGTTAACTGGAACTGAAAACAATCTAAAGTCCCTGAAAACAATCTAAAGTCCCTTCCCTCAGAGTTAAAAACTTAAGCAAAATCTGAGAAACAGACCTGCTTTGGAAGGCAATTCACATCTTTCCTATTGCACTCTAGTCCAGAAGGGACCTCCTTTCCTCTCATCCACCCCCCCCAAAGAAAAACAAACAAACAGTGCCTCCTTAAACAAGAGGATCTGAAAGGTGTTCAATCTCCCATTCAAAAATTCTTAAAGCATAACTTATTCTCTGCCAGTACTCTTGTAATACTGCAATCCTCCCAAATGGAAACTGCTAGTTAGTGCAACTGAAGTGCTTTGTGTTCAAGCTTTTTTTTTTTTTAGCAAATTCTTGTTAGAAAAAATTGCATGTTACTGTGGCAAAAATATATTGACTAAAGTGTTTTAAATATTTAACATTATTCTGGCAAGTGTAATTTCTATGGCAATTGTATGTTGTAAGATGTTTGCTGAAAATAGTTTCCAAAATTATTTTGGTAACTTAAATATGAAAGGTATAAAGAATGTGCCTTTATTAAAAGGAAAAAGAGGGTAATTTTGTCCTAAAATTAAATGAATTGTAGTTACAGAAAGAGGAAAGTGTACGACAAAATCTGAATGGATATGAAAGTTGAAGAAGGTTAGTGGAGAAGTGAAATAGTCAAAGTTAGGAAAAATTTTATGGATTTAGAATATATTAATGCAAACTACAATTTAGTTTTTTGTTAAAATGACAAATTTTCATAAATTATTAGTTTATTTCTAGTAAAATGTTTTCCTTAATAGTCAATAAGAAGAGAAAGGGTCTGTGTTTTGTTGGAATAACTTCTTATATTTTGTGTTAACATCAGCACTTTCTTAATTGTTAAAAAAAAAAACCCTCATCTTTAAAGGAGCTAAGCTTTAATTACATAAGAAACTCAGTATTAGTTCAAACCTAACAACTTTAACATTTTGCTTCCTCAAAGTCAAACCCTAACAGATAATTTTTTCTTTGAAACACTTGCACAAAATTCATTTTTTACTTTATAAAAATTAAACTCTAAAGGAGTTAAGTTTATGTAATATACTACAAATTGCATAAGAATATTCAGTGTTGGGGGTAAGAGGGTAGTTCAGTGGTGGAATTCTCACCTGCCATGTAGGAGACTGGGTTCAATTCCCAGCCCATTACTTACCAAACAAACAATCAAAAATCCCACAAAATGGTGCTGCAATAATGAGATACTCACATGGAAAAAGAATGAAATGTGACCCTTCCATACAGCACACCAAAAAATATTGTTCATTTTATAAAAATTAAGAAATTTTCTAACCTTCTATTATTTACTAATCTACAAAATGTCATGTCACAAAACAGCCAGATATCTTTATCAGTTACATCATTTCACTCTAATGCTTTTCTAAAAGTGTTTGTAGTAAACTACAAGTCAATCATTCATCTTCAACAAAAAGACACTTTTAAAATGAAACAAGGCAAGTGTATAAATTATGTTCTACCTACTAAATAACATAACCCTAGTACAAATGTGATCAATAAGTGAGAACTTTGTTTAAACTAAAATGTTTACTAAAGCCAATGGGAAAAGTTCTACAATAATTTTATTCACAGAAGAAACCTTCTCATTTAACTACCACTAAACATTTATGTTTAAGCCCCGAAGCTTCTCTCCTGTTTCATCTAAGTTTATCTGTCTTCCTTAGTGAAGTTGCAGCTATAAAGGCATTCCACAACCAAACTAACTGTTGGTTATGCAAGTACATTCCAGCTTCAAGTAACTTTAACCTCCCATGGAATATTCTTCCACTCTCCTCGGTTAACCAGAGCAATTGAATAATAACTGTTAATCACCTATCTCCCCCCCAGGTAGCAACTACCTAATTCTAATACTCTCTATAATTATCCCCTCTTTGTTCTACATGTTATTTTTAATATCAGAGTACATATAATCAGGACCTGCCTGTCTGTGACATTTGTTTGGAACAGCTTAATCTGGATAATTAATGAAGGTAGCATCCTAGACTCCAGAATTCCTCTGATTTGACTGTGCACCAGCTAAGTGCACATAAGCTAAGGACATAAGATGGCTGTCCACATTGAATTATGACTAGAAGGTCATTATATGGTAAAATAAAAGAATGGGGGACAGGGCAGCTCCAATAGGGGCAGAATATACTTGCCTCCCCCAAATGCTATTGAAATCTCATTTCTCAATATTGCAAACTGTAAACCTTTAACCTCTCATTCCTGCACTCAAAAGATATATGCAGAAGATGATGCAGAAAGATTCTAAGGCTTGTGGAATGGTGTGTGTGGGGTGGGTTGTAATGTTTTTGCATTTTCCAATATCCTCCAAATCTTCCCACTTTGTCAGCAATTTATGCACTTTCCAACACATACTCTCTTAATTATAAAAACATCAAAAATTCATCCCTCAACATCCCCTTAAGATTAATGGGATTTATCTCTTTCAGGGGGATTGAAGCAGAGTAGGAAGAAGACAACTGTGGGTCCCTAGTTTTCTATCCAGGTATAAAAGAGTTAATGAACAGCTGCAGAACCTAGTTTCTAACTTCAAAGGAATTAATATAATTGCAAACTTCTTAAAGAAAGAATTTCTCAGAAAGCCCCCAAACCTCCTCAAATCATAAAAGCTTACAAAATCATGGGCCTAAAGTGTGATCTTAGTTAATAAAAAAAATCCTGAGGTTATAAGGATTGTTAAACATCTGCCCAAAGACAAATTTTATGTACTTGACTGAAGGCTACAAGCATCAATATTTATCTTCTCCTGAAACAATGCAAAACATGGAAGTACCTGATTAAAGCAAATCATATAATCCCCTAGTGTTTGAAGGTCGCTAAAGAAATCTGTAACCAACAAAACCTTCTATACAACAAGCTGACCCATTTCTCTTGTTACCAGACAAAGGTGATAGATTCTTTTGCCCAACATGCTCAAAAACCGATTCCTGAGACACTGAGGTTTCAAGGAGAGAACAAATTTATTACCAGGCACATAGTTGGGGAGCAGATGGCCTAACAGCTCCCAAATCTGTCTCCCAGAACTTCAATAATTCTGATAGTTTTATTAGAGAAAAAAAAAATGAGCAGGGTTTAGAATAAAAGAGCACTGAGGCACCAATGATATAATTAGAGGTGGTCAAATTATTGAGACTGTACAAATTCATTTCATGCTTAGTCACAGAAAATACATAAGAAAATGGTGGAATGAGGTATAGGTCACTTTTAAGTTAAAGTCTAAGCCTCTGCACATGTTAGAGGGGCACATTTTAATTATATCCAGTCTCGGCTATGAAGATAACTTTGGACTTAGGGTGGTTTCATTCAGGGCTCACCGAAGACCCTTCATTAATAAACCTAAAGGGCTGTCTTTAGTGATTACAAGACTCTAAAGTTAAAACAGGATAAATGGGTACAAATTAAGGTTATTAACAAGGTTTTGCAATCACAGAGGCAGAAGATAAGGGCTATACAATCATTATCAGAGACCAAGTTAGCTGGATTACAATTTAGAGATTTCAGGTATTTCCCTCTGTCTGCTCCAATATACCAGAAAGCAAAAAGGAATATCTGTATAACAACTCAGTAATAAAAATCATCACTTAAATCCTGATTTCTCAGTTACACACTCAGTGCATGCTTGTCCCTTGAACACATCTGTACTAATCTTTTTAATGTGCACTCTCTCTCTGTCTTTAATAAACTAGACTACTTACTCCTTCTGGCTTTTCCGTAATCTGAATTCTTTCAGTATCAAGACCATTGAGCTTGGAACAGAGTTCAGTTGGCACTACTGTCAGCAAGGCCCCAGTTACAACCTTATGGCTCATACCCCCTTAATAATGTGTTGCTTGATGCTTTGGGGTGTCTCAAACATTTTGGTGAATTCTGTAAGGCCTAAGATCACTGTTTGTAGAGCACAGAGATGAATTGCCAGAAGCTGCACATGAGGTGAGAGAGAGTGGCTTGTAAAGAAATTTGTCATTCAATTGATCTCAATTTGGCATTACAGCAGCTATGGGAAGAATCAGTCATTAGCAATCCAGACCTGACAACAACAGGATGGAAATTTTGAACTGCACTTAAGTTTATGGTTTAAAATTGAATAAGTTGTTCCTCTCTCCACCAGCACATTGACTAATTTCTTACCCACTTGAAATGAGATGCGTGGTACAGGTGGAATGATTTCCCAACCAATGGAAGGTGCCACTGGTACCCTTCATTCCAAGTCAGTGTTTTCATCCCTTGCTGGCTGTGCCAGTTTGATGCTATTATGTACACAGAAGAGTTTATGTCCTTTAATCCTCTTCAATATTGCTGGGTGAGATCTGAGTGTTTCCATGGAGATGTGACCCACCCAATTGTGGGTGTTAACTTTTGATTAGATGATTTCCATGGAATTGTGTCTCCACCTATTCAAGGCCAGTTGCTTACTGAAGAACTTTAAGAGGGAACCACTTGGAAAAAGTTTTAGAACCACCAGACTTGACAGACCCCACACAGCCAGAGACCTTTGGAGATGAAGAAAGAAAACACCACTGGAGAACCCATTGAAGAAGCCTGGTGAGAAAGCTAGCAGAAGCTGCCTTGTGCCTTTCCAGCTGAAAGAAACATTCCCAAACATCATCAGCCTTCTTGAACCAAGGTATCTTAATTTGGACATTTTTATAGCCTTGTCTTAATTTGGACATTTTCACAGTCTTAGAGATGTAAGCTTGCAACTTTATGAATTCTCCCCCTTTTAAAAAGCTGTTCCATTTCTGGTGTATCACATTCTGACAGCTCTTACAAACTAACAAACTAGCTGTGAAAGTTGGGTTGCTGGGTGGGGCGTCCTATTCTCTCCCTTCATAGTGAAACTCAGGCTTTCCATTTTCCTGTGCCCCTTCCCCTTATGCTAAGCACATTGTTGGAAACTTAATGGTCTCCTTGGTGCCCTCTGGAGTCTTACCCTTCATGATGCTCTTGATTGTACTGCCTTGGAACCAGATGGTAGCCAAAATTCTTGTGGAGTTTTGCTCCTAGAACATTAGCTTGATGGTTAACCAGATGACATGCTGCTTTTGTTGTTTTTGATGGACAGATTCTTAATTATGAAAAAGTTTAAAAGCAATTTCTACAAGCTCAAATATTGGCTTACCTAGTCCTCCTTCCAGTTTTTGCAATTTGCTACAAATGTTGGGGGCACTCTACCTAATAAAATATGGATTTACATGTGCTGATTTATTGTGTCTTCTGAGCTTATACTAGTAAACTTATGGTAAGCCTCAAATAGTCTTTCCAGGAATAATGAGGAGCCTTCATCTGACTTTTGTATAACTTCTTGACATTTACTTGAGTTATTTTCAGTACCACGTTATGGAGACTTATTATAATACAATCAGTATAATGATCAAATTTGTCCTGTCATCTTGTTCATTTGAATTCCAATGGAGGTCTAAATGTGGTATGGTTAGACTACTAGGGTCATGTACTGGATTTCCTGGATTATTATTGCTTAAAAAGTCATAACTATGAGCAAATTCAATTACACTTCTCCTTTCTGTTGATGTTATTAGCTGTGTTAGAATTCTCTAGAGAAAGAGAACCAGAAGGAGAGATCTGTAAATATGAGATTATAAAGTTGTCCCATGCAGACTTGGGTATGGAAGAATCCAAAATTCATATGGTAAGCTTTGAAGGTGGTGGCTCCAATGAAGGGTCTGGATGAATGTCATAGGATAATCTTGCTGGCTGAAGAATCAGTGAAAGAGTTTCTCTTTTTCCTTGAAATCCTTCAACTGGTTGGATGATCTCATGCTTCAGTTGATCACAAATGTAATCAGCTGCAGATACAATCAACGGACTAATAATTTAATACACCAGCCCCTCAGTCTATGAACCACTCATGAAATATCTTTGTAGCAACAGTCAGGACAGTGCTTACCTAAGCAGACAACTGGGCATAAATACTTGGCCTATTTGACACCAGAATCTAACCATCACAGTCTACCCCTTGTCAACTTGACAGCTATACATATCACCTTGAAACATGCTTAATTTTCAAATAGAACACAATAACAGATATATGTTTCACCTAACAATACTCAACTGTCCTGCATACAACCAGAAATACACTACATTTCTCCTGAATAGGGTGCAAGTCCTTAGGTAACATCTATTCTTAAACGTCATATCCCATGACTTAAATACTATAACAAACACAATACAACTTATGTCATATGATAAGAGGAAAACAAAATACTTCCTTAGATATAAATGGGAACACACTCATTATAAAACAGGGAGGAAATATTGATGCAATCACAGCTCATGCTTCTGTAACTGGTCAGGTGGTTGTAGTTCATATTTATCGCTACCTTCTTCTACTGCCCATTCCATGTTTCCTTTACCCTCAGCAAGCACTTCAGATAGCCATGGTTCTTTGCAAGTAGGGTGATCCTCACCTTCACTCCTGAAGCTTCTGGACCATTGTTAGTCTGGTCTGGGTTGTATTGTTGCAGTTTTACATTAACTTTAATCACAGGGCATTGTAGTACTAGAGAGCCCTAGGGAACCTCCTCTATTTCAAGAAATGTCTCCTTTACCTCCATTGTGTAGTTGCAGTCATAAGTCTCCCTTGATAGTTAGGGTCAATCACTTCAGACAGAACAGTTGTCCCTTTACATGCCTTTTGATTCAGTGGCATCAGAAGCCCAAAGTGGTCAGGTGGCATTTTAAATTCTAGTTCAATGGACTCATTGTTGTGTCTCATGGTAAGAGCACTCCTCCTTTTGGAATTAAGACCTGTAGACCAGCAGAGCTTAAGGTTTCAGGGACAAGAAGCAAATTTTCTTAGTGAATCACTAGGGATGATAGTGAGTAGTGCCACACCTTGATTTCCACCCCTTGATTTCTGGACCCATGAATCCTGGCTATAGGAGAAACAACACCCTATGGTGTACATTGATTCAGAACATATGCAGCCTCCTGGAGAATACTACCCCAGCCCTGTAAGGTATGGCCATACAGTTGGCACTATAATTGGGTCTTCAAAAGGCCGTTCCACTGTTCTATGATCCCAGCTGCCTCTGAATGATGGGGTACATGGTAACATTAGAAAATTTCATGAGCATATGCCCATTATCACACTTCATTTGCTGTGAAGTGGTTTTCTTAATCAGAAATAAATGCTGTGTGGAATACTATGATGGTGGATAAGGCATTCCATAAGTCCATGGATGGTAGTTTTTGCAGAACCATTGCATGCAGGGAATGAAAATCCATATCCAGAGTATGTGGCTATTCAGTTAGAACAAATCACTACCCTTTCCATTATGGAAGGGGTCAATCAACCACATCCAGATCTCAGGCTGTCACATCAGGGAATGGTGCAATTTTGGGGACTGAGTGTGGGTCTCTACTGCTGGCAGACTGGACATTCATTAGTGGCTATAGCCGATCAGCCTTGCAGAGTGAAAGTCCATGCTGCTGAGCCTATGCATAACCTCCATATTTATCACCATGACCACCTATTCTGAACCCATTGGGGAATGGCAGGAGTGGCTGAGGAAAGAGGATGACTTGTTTCCTCTTTCCAGGATGGGGCATCTTATCCACTTGGTTATTACAACCTTCCTCTCTGAAGTCATTCTCTGGTGAACATTTACATAGGGAACAAATATCTTCAAGTTCTTTGCCCATTTAGAAAAGTCTATCCACAGACCTTGCGCTGGTTTGAAAGGATGTATGTCCCCTAGAAAAGCCATGTTTTAATCTAAATCCCATTTCATAAAGGCAAAATAATCCCTATTCAATACTGTATGTTTGAAACTGTAATCAGATCATCTCCCTGGAGATGTGATTTAATCAAGAATGGTTGTTAAGATGGATTAGATGACAACATGTCTCCATGCATTTGGGCAGATCTTGATAAGTTTCTGGAGTCCTATAAAAGAGGAAGCACTTTAGAGAATGAAAGAGATTTGAAGAGAGCAGGGAATGCTGCAGCACCATGAAGCAGAGAGTCCATGAGCCAACAGCCTTTGGAGATGAAGAAGGAAAATGCCTCTCAGGGAGCTTCATGAAACTGGAAGCCAGGAAAGAAGAAGCTAGCAGATGATGCTGTGTTCGCCATGTGTTCTTCCAGATGAGAGAGGAACCCTGACTATATTCACCATGTGCCTTTCCAGATGAGAGAGAAGCTCTGACTGTGCTCGCCATGTGCCCTTCCACTTGAGAGAGAAACCCTGAACTTCATTGGCCTTCTTGAACCAAGGTATCTTTCCTTGGATGCCTAAGATTGGACATTTCTATAGACTTGTTTTAATTGGGACATTTTCTCGGCCTTAGAACTGTAAACTAGCAATTTATTAAATTCCCCTTTTTAAAGTCATTCTGTTTCTGGTATATTGCATTCCAGCAGCTAGCAAACTAGAAGAGACCTCTTTCCCAGACCTCTTTGTCACCAATTTTCCAATCATGTTACATCTAAGTCCCTGACACCCAGCCAAACCATTAGAAATAGTCCATGAGTCAGTATACAAACAGACCTCTGGCTACTTCTCACGCAAAGCAAAGGGAACAAAGTGCACTGCTCAAATTTCCATGCACTGGAAAGATTTTCCTATACCACTGTCCTTTAAGGACATTCCAGAAAGGAGTTGTAGGGCTGCAGTTGTCCACTGCTGGGTGGTCCCTGCATATCATGTAGAACCATCTGTAAATGGCCAGAGTTTACTCTTCCCCAGACAACTGACTATAAGGAACTCCCCCAAAAGCCATAGCTCTGGTCTGGGAAAGAGAAGATAATGTGGCAGGAGTGGGGTTCATGGACATTTGGGTCACATCTTCATATAACTTACTTGTGCCCTCAAGACCTGATCAAACATTATCTCTAATATACCATTTCCAGTTTATGAGGGAGTGCTGCTGCATATGCCTGTCTTTATGGCTTGGTGGGTCAGGCACCACGCAGCTCATGATAGGCAACTCAGGTCTCATGGTAACTTGGTGGCCCAAGGTTAAGTGCACAGTCTGTACTAAGGCCCAATAGCAAGCCAAAAGGTGTTTCTCAAAAGGAGAGTAGTTAACTGCAGGAGATGGTAAAATCCTAGGGGTCTGCATTGTGATTCTCCTATAGGGTCCTGCCAAAGGTTCCAGACAACATCCCTGTTTGCCACAGACACTACCACTACCATTGGATCTGCTCAATCATATGTCCCAAGTGGAAAAGCAGCTTGCACAGCAGTTTGGACATGTCACAGAGCTTCCTTTTGTTCCAATCCCATCTGTTTTCTGCACAGGCCAAATAGGAGAGTTGAATGGGGAGGTAGTCAGATTCACCAGCCCTGTATACTTCATGTCTTTAAGAGTGACACTAACCTCTGCAATCCCTCAAGGAATACAGTATTGTTTCTGATTCTCTATCTTGCTAGGTAGGGGCAGTTCTAGTGATTTCCACTTGGCCATTCCTACCATAACAGCCCTCACTCCATGAGTCAGAGAACAAATGTGGAGATTCTGCCAGTTTATGAGAATGTTGATTCCAATCATGCATTCTGGAACTGAGGACATAACCACAGAATGATCCACTGTGAGATGGACCCACTGTGAGATGGAGACCTGAGCTAAAACTGCACTGATCACCTGACCTCCATAAGTCCCTACTCTGACTGGTGGACAGGAGTGATGTTTTGTGTCTCTTGCAATTAGACACTGAGCCAGTGTCTAAAAATCCCTGAAATATCTGATCATTTCCTTTCCCCCAGCACACTGTCACCCTGGTAAAAGGCCATAGGTCTCCTTGCTGAAGCCTGGGAGGAAGGTTAACAATGTAAGTCACAAACTGTCAGAATCTCCACATTGGTTCTCTGACTCATGGAGTGAGGGCTATTATGGTAGTAAAGGGTCCTTCCCCAATGGTACCTGGCCCTCCATCATTTTAGAGGCTCTGGCTCTTTAAACTGTCTCAACTCTAGGAATTGATTAAGGGGCAGTGGCTCTCTGCTTTTGTAACTCAGATTAGACTTCTGTTGACTTGACCTAGCATTCTTCTGCATATATACCTCAAGCAAGAATTTAGTAGACTGGCCATCTATTTTACTCCTAGGTACCCCATGATCTACTAGCCAAAGTCACAAATCACTGTGTCACATTATTTTTATTGCTGCTTTGAGTCTACTGTCCATTATGGTGGCCATGCCCACATTATCTAGAATGATTAACTGTCACCACATGGCTTCAGCAAGCTCAGTATCTGATTATCCTCTCTGTCTTTATGGATTCCATCTCAGTGACAGCAGTTCCCACAGTAATACCTGAACTACAGAGAAGGGTGACTGCAAAGCTCTTCAGGATGATAGAGCTAGACTCATGAATTTATTTCTCAAGATTCTGGTGAAAGATGTGTCCTTTGGACATTCCTGGGGTATGTGAGCAGGTGTTCCAAGATAAATCACTCTAACATCCCAATCTCTCTAAGCCTCTGTATCCCCTTATCTACATTATACCATTATACTGGCATTTTAACCTCAGGTAATGTCAGCCACCTTTGGCCCATGTTTCTGCCAACCATACAAACTGTTAATGCCCTTTCTACAACATTGAAGGCAGAATTTCTGCTTAGTTGGCCCATATCAATAAATTCCATTTGATCCAACTTTATATTCCTTCCACCATTTTCCCACACCCTTAACATTCATTCCCACACATATTCCCCTGATTTCTGTCTATTTTGATGGGAAAATTCATGAGATTCTTTTTTAGTATAGCATCACTTCTCACAGGTTTCACTTTGTATCTCACCTTTTGGGGTCTGTTGGGAATTTACTCTAGTTATTTGTCTTGAATTAAAGAGGGATGGTGGTGCTGGGTCACAAAAATTAATAGAAGTGTCTTTCAAGCCAAGTATCTTGGGACATTCCATTGTAGCTTCATCTGGTGAAACAGAATTAGTTACTCCAGACAGAGGAGTGAGGGTTGTTTCCTCAGGGGAAGTGGTTACAGAGTTAACAGACATTGACAGGTTTAATATCATTAGATGGAGTTTGGATGATAGACTACTCTGGGGAGATTAGAGGTCAGGAAGCTGTTTCCTCAAGACAGACAGGAGGTCAAGAGCTCTTTTTTTCAAGGCAGCCATTTAAATTCTTTCTAGCAAAGGCTCAGCAGATTACAGGGATCCTGTCTCCCCATCACCATTATTATCAAGCCAGTATCACCATCCACATTCAGGATCAGCTTCTTTTCCAATCAAAGCCATATTTTACAGCAGACACACTGCAAGTTTGAGATTTTAGTTTATGTTGCAAATCTGTTACTTGCACAGTGAGGCTTTGTGTCTGCTTTTCAGAGATCTCAAGTCTATGACAACAGAATATGAGATTCTCTTTCAGTGCATACATGGATACTTTTGCATCATTCATACAGTACTTAACATACAAATTTGAAGCACTCAGTTCATCTCTTTCCCCCCTTACTGTATCCAGCACATCTAACAATAACCAGCCAACACCATTATACCTCTTAATTCCACAAAACTCAGTAGGTGTCCAAAACATTATCCCTAGAGCCTTGCCTCACATAAGCATACAATTGGCAGAATCTAATGGTGATACTTTGAGTATCCCTTTTGCCAAATCACTCCATGAACAGTCAGTGTCATCTTAATTATTTGAAACAGAGTCATTAGTATCTCAGAGTGTAGTTAGTGTAGAAAACCAATTGTAAGAAACCCATTGTTTAGATTCTGTTTCTCATGAACCACTCCTGGTACCAAGCTGTGCTGTCAGGGTTCTGTAGAGAAACAGAACCAACAGGAGAGATTTATAAATATGGGATTTATAAAGGTGTCTCACACACTGTGGTAATGGAAGAGTCCTAAATCTATATGACAGGCTTTGAAGCTGGTGGCTACAATGAAGGGCCTGAATAACCTTCACAGGAGAGGCTTATTGGCTGAGGAAACAATGAAAGAGTCTCTCTTCTTCTTTGAAAGCCTTCAACTGATTGGATGATCTCCTTGTGGGAGACATGCCTTACTTGATCACACATGTAAATAGCCATAGATGCAATCAACTGACTGATGATTTAATATACTACCCTTTCAGTTGATCAACCAGCCACAAAATATCCTTGCAGCAATGGTCAGGCCAGTGCTTGCCTGACCTAACCACTTGGCCAAGGTGACACCAGAACTTGACCATCACCATAGCACATTTAATAAAAATTGTCTATCTGCTCAATTAGAATTACACATTGCAAAATTTGAGTCAAAGGAGTTTTCCATTTTCCTGGGACCTTCTTGAAAACTGGACATTCAGCATTTCCAATTGTATATATCTGAGGTGGATAAAGGGGTATGCAAATACAGATATCCCCTAGGTTGGCCCTGGTTAATTTCTAGTTGGAAGTTGTTGGAGAGAGAACTGTTCCTGATTTTTCCTTCCAGAGGAAAAGGCATGTAGCCTGACTGTTATACCACTCTGGTATGAAGTGGGTGGGCCATTCCATGGGTATTCAATGGCATCCCAGGCTCATGCTCAATCTCTTGACAAGGAGCCAGAGGGGAATGAACTCTGGCAGGATGGAAATGGGGAGTACAGAAACTGCAGACTTCAGCAGAAAGGAAGGAGGTAGCATAGGAAATGCAGCCATTTCCAGAGGGCTTCAACTGCCATTCCCCTAGTTGGGCATCCAGTGCATTTCCTAATAAGGGACGCAGAAGTCTTGGCCACTACCATAGTCCAGGACTCCAGAGACCCAGTGGGGAGCCCGGGGCATCTACAGCAAGAGGTCTAGGAATCAAGGCCACTATGTTTATAACCTGGAGTTCAGAAGGATCATCCACCATTTTCATCATTTAGGTGCTGGGGGTCTCAGCCAGCACTTCCTTCACCTGGGGAGCTGGGGCTCTCCTCTCCAGCGAAAAGCTCAGGAGCTCTGGAGAAGAGGCTAGGGGCTTGGGTGTTAGGTTAAATGCCATACCCCAAACATTCTCACTGCAGGTTCCCATTCTGAGAAACATTGTTCTCATAAAACATTGCACATATGTAATTTAATTCCATTTGATCATGCCATTATAACATGAATCTAGCTGCAAGATAGCATTATAGTCTATTGAACCTTGACTGGGGCACTTTTGACCATCTTCCTAATTTTACTGAGACCAAATTACTTCACATACATGTTTAATGCTTGTCTTTGTCATGGGCTCATATCCCAATCTCTCACAATGTTTAGCATGCAATTTAAAGGATCACCCTTTGTATTTCATTTAGATTTTTCATTCATGTTGTTTCCCATTTTAGCATTTTGACCACTGTTTGAGGCAAGAAAAATTAAAAACCAAAACCTGAAAACTGAAAGTAGAGCTTTATACCACAAATTTCAGTGACACTTACTTACACCAATGGCTGCTCCTTTTTCCCAAACCAAACAATTTTCAAATGCAGTATATCCAGCTTGCTAACAATTTTAAGGTTATGTTTTAAATGCTAACACTACATAACCTCTCTGGTAATCAGTGAATGGGCATATTAAAACAAGAAGGTGGTGAAATTCACACTCATCAAAAAGGTTAATATTTAACAGCAGTGTTGCTTTTTTTTTTCAGTCGTGTTACTTTTGAGATGAAAAAACATTATTTTTCACATATTGCTAAGGGGAGTTTAAATTTGAACAACCAGCTTAGATAGCAATATTGCAATATTTAGAAAATTTCTAAATGTTCAAACTCATAACAAAATTCTTATATATATCTATAAGAGAAATCCATGCACATGTGTACCAAACAAAAAGAGCACAACCTTACAAGTTGTAATAGAAAAATGACACTAGGAAGCAACCTAAATATTCCCATTTTCAAAATAACATTAGAAATGAACCAAAAAAGGAATAAATTTTTTGTGCCATGTTCTTGAAAAAAGAACACCATATAATAGTTAATTTAAAAAAAAACCACCTAAACATATATGTATGGACATGGCTAAAGCTCAAAAACATAATGAGTGAGAAAAAAATTTCAAAACATACTGCATAAGGAAACTTCGATAACTTATAAAATATTACTATATATCGCTGTGAACATATTTCTCTGTGATAAAATTTAAAAAGTGGTTGGAAGGAGAACATATCATCTTCAGGATAATGATTGCTTTGGGGGATATTTGGAGAGCATGAGTTTGGGGAATGAAGGAAATAGGACTTTCACTGTATCTGAATTTTTTAATTTTATGAGAGATCCACATCTAAAGCAACACTAACTTTTATTATACTTTGTGGGGAGCACATGACCTTTGATAATCCTTTGTATTTAAAGATTTCATAATTTAAAAGAAAAAACAAGTAACATGGAGACATTTCTCTAATCTCCTAAAATCTTTATAAAAACTGAATTTTAACATACTAATGTATCATTATTATACTGTAGTCACATTTGGAGGTAAAGAAAAGTCATTGGTCTTTTACAGAATATTATCTTTATTTCTATGTAAAAGTAATGGAATAGTCAGTATATAGAATTTGAAAACTAAAGTAGGGGATACATTTGAGCATTAACTTAATTGCATGCTACAGATAAAAGTAAATTTTTTCCCACTCAGAATAATCAATATCTCTCATCATTTTCCCCCTCCCTTTTTTATCTTACCTCTCTGACTTCTAAAATGCAATAATATTAAACAAACCATTTTACAATTTTGTATACCAATTTTGAAAACTGGAATTCTGGTATGTAAATTTTATTGACCTTACTAAAATTTTCAGCCTTGACAATCACCATAATGCTAAACCTACTCCATTTCAGATCCACCTGCACCTGTCCTACAGGGGATACTTACAAATTCACCTTTCTAAATCTGAACCCCCTAGGGTCAAATCTGGAACAGTTTCTTAACCCCTTTTGAAAGAAGTGACATCTCACTTTTCCAAGCCTCCATTTTCTCTTATATAAGATGGAGATAATAAACTTCCTCAGATGTTTGAAATGGGATTAAGTAAAATGAAGTAAGTAAACCATTCAGCCTAATTACCAACATAATTCACCCAAATCAAGGAAGATGAGGATGCTAAGAGTTAGGCCTATTGTTCTATTTTCCATCATCTGTATGGTGGATTTTTTTTTCCCTCAAAACAGTTCCTTTTCATCAAATTTTATACTTTTCTTATTTTATCTCAAAAACATATTTAACCTCAGTTCTATCATTTTTAGGTTTTTTTAGTGGTTTTGTTGAGGGAGAAATGAAAATTATTGAAGTGTCCAAGATTTGGGGATATTTTAGCTACATTTATGTTATTAAAATGAGGATGGTGTGTAATTTTTACCTAGAAGATTATAAAACAAATATCATCACCTAAATAGAATGTGTGAGGGAACTCTTGTGCACAAAATCAGAAATAGATGGATTATTTTTGAACTTTAAATATACCAATGTTATATCTCTGCCTCATAACATACATAGTCCAAAAGTAAATAAATAGTAATGTGTACATATCTGATTATAAAACTATTAATCAGTACAGATTTGAATTTTCAGTCAAATTACAAACAAAAGTAATGATCAATAATTTAGAATTGATTCAAATAATTTGATTCATTCTCATAACTAAGCACTATTCAATCACTGGTATGTTCTAGTTTGCTAGCTGTCAGAATACAATATACCAGAAATGGAATGGCTTTTAAAAAGGGGAATTTAATAGGTTGCTAGTTTATAGTTCTAAGGCCGAGAAAGTGTCCCAATTAAAACAAATCTATAGAAATGTCCAATCTAAGGCATCTAGGGAAAGATACTTTGGTTCAAGAAGGCCGGTTGAAGTTCAGGGTTTCTCTATCAAGTGAGATGGCACATGGTGAACACAATCAGTTTCTCTCTAGGCTGGAAGGGCACATGGCGAGCATGGCATCATCTGCTAGCTTTCTCTCCTGACTTCCTGTTTCATGAAGCTCCCTGGGAGACGTTTTCCTTCTTCATCTCCAAAGGTAGCTGGCTGTGAACTCTCTGCTTCGAGGTGTTGCAGCATTCTCTGCTCTTTCCAAATCTCCTTCATTCTCCAAAATGTTTCCTCTTTTATAGGACTCCAGTAAACCAATCAAGACCCACCCAAATGTCATCACCTAATCCAGTTTAACAACCACTCTTGACTAAATCACATCATCCAGAAAGATGATCTGATTACAGTTTCCATCATACAGTATTGAATAGGGATTATTCTACCTTTATGAAATGGGGTTTTGATTAAAACATGGCTTTTCTATGGGGCATACATCCTTTTAAACCAGCACACTGGTGTTATGGTTAATGTTTATTGATATGGAAAAATGTTTATAAACAAATGAAAATATTTGTTTATAAAATAGTAACCGGCTTCTTTCACTCATATAAATAACTAACTTTGAATAACAAAGACAATGCTTTTTTCCTTTACTCCACTTGAATATAAAACATACATAAGAGTCTTGGGTATGGGTTGGGTTGGAAAGTTGGTCCATGAGATTTTCTGACTGGACATAAGCAAATGCCCAGTTGAAAAATGCCTTCATTCTTGTTTTTTTATGAAACACTCTCTTTTGAACACTATACAACTCTATATTAATTATGAATTTTGAGATACAGATCCCCAATGTCGGTATCCTATGCACCTCTCACTTTTCATGATTGTTTTTCTCCAGGCAAGACTGCTGAAAAAATATTTACTTTAGCCTAGTTTATGGGTATTGGGCAGTGACATTGGTTTCAGGAGAGAAACTTTAATATGGGAATGTCACATGATTTATCTTCTTCTCTACACATTGTGAAAGGTAAAAAGGAGAAGGGGGATGATTTAGAGGATTGAAGTCTCCTGTCTTACCTTCTCATCCCTTTTGTGTTGCCCCCAATTAGACTGATCAACCTTGAGTTAGATCCTTTCTTCCATGATTGTTTTCCACTTTTTCTCTCCTCAGATCTCCTTTAAGGATTTCTTTCTGAGGTCTGACCTTTATGAACCTGCCACAAATCAAGGTGGACTATTGTTCATAGCACAAGTAGTAATGCAAAAGTACATGTGGAAATGGATAATTTTTAATCTTTCTGTCAAAATGGAAAAGATATTCCTCTAGAGATGTTTCCCTCTTCCAAACAGCAGTTGATAGCCATTGTTCATATTTCAGATTTTGTATGATATCAGGTAGGAACAGCTTGTTCTTTAAATCTTTGCTGAGCTAAAATTTTATACATACAAACATGCACTCAGAGATACATTTGAAAATCCAAACTCCAAACTCTGATCACTCTCCCCTGTTCTGGTAAGCCACAGTTCTCAAAACTGAGCCATGGAAAAGGCTGATGCCTCCACTTCTCACTTTTCCTTACTAAGCTGGTTCTATTAGATCAAGAGAGAATTTTTTATCCCACATCAAAAGGATAAATTATAAACCAAGGTATGGGTTATAATGTGAAGCCCTTCTTGAGTAATTCCTTATAATCTAAAAGTTTTAAAAATAATTTGAAATATTGCAATGGAAAGATATGGGAAGATCTATTACATTATTTAAATTTCATTTCTAGTTATTACATAAGTAGGACACTTATCAGCCCTTACATTATCTTCCTCTATAAAATCTAAAAATTAAAAAGATTGTGTCTCAAGCCACTTCCAAATCTAACATCATGCTCAATTAAGTGACACTGAAATTTGACAGCAAATTACAAACTTGGTAATTACTAGATTTTTGCTTACGAAGGTCGGGTAATTAATAAATTCATATCTAGGGAGTCATTTCTTGACATTTGCCTCACTTCCGGCGTTGCCCCCAAACTATTGTGGAACCTAATGGGATCAGCCAAGAACATCACATCCAGGGGCTGTACCATGCAATTCCATGTGTCCCTCTTGTTGGCTTCCACTGAATGTGTTCTCCTTATTATCATGGCATATGACTGCTTTGTGACTGCATGCAGACCTCTAGCTATCCAACCATTCTGTACAGGCTTAGCAGGAATAGTGTGTCTCAGTGGAGCAGGAAACACTCTCATCCAGAATACCATCACCCTTCAGCTTCCTTGAGGTGGGCATCACCATCTCCTCCACTTTTTTTGTGAGATGCCCACCATGATAAAGCTGGCATGCACTGACATCCATACAAATGAAATCCAGCTCTTTGTGGCCATATTAGTGTTCCCCTTCTTCCTATTACCTTGATATTGGTCTCCTATGGACTCATTGTTCAAACAGTGACAAAAATTAAGTCAGTCCAAGGTGATGCAAGGCCCTGGGACCTGTGGTTCCCATCTATTTGTGGTGTCATTCTTCTTTGGGACCAGCTGAGCCTTTGGGACCTAAGTGATCCTATGGCAATAGCCAGGGCAAGTTCTTCACACATTTTTACACAATTTGTGACTCCCACCTTCAATGTCTTCATTTACATTCTGAGGAACAAGGATGTGAAAGGAGCCCTAATGAGATTGCTGAGAATAGATCTAAATTCCTAAGGAGAAATCATAAGGAAAAGTCAGGAACCAGTGACTTTCGGTTCTGGAAATTCACTTAAGAAACATAATGATAATAACTACTCCCATGTATGACATGAGGCTCATTTACCTCTCTGACTGTATTTACATATAAGGCTAAAACAATCTGAAAACAGACACACATTCAAATATAAGTTGTATAACCTATGAAATTCCAATGTAAGTGTGTGTATTTGGGTTAACACTTTTCACATAATATCTTATGTTTCCATATATGGTGGTTACAGAATTAAAACAGTACTTTGAATGTCAAACAGAATATAGAAAAATATATAGTATTGTGAGAAATAACTCTACCATTCCCTTTAAAAAATATCCTTGATGTAATAACACCTAAAACATTTGTACATATTATCCCAGTTCTTTTAAGAAAAATATAGCAAAACAAAAATTCAAAATATTTGTAGGGGGTAGTGTAGTAATTAATCAGAGACCTGAATTTATTTGAAATGCTACAAAAGAAAGATTATTTAAGAGAAATTTTTTTATTAAACAGGCATTTATCCAGTTTCATTTAACCCCTGGGCCTGTTGGCAAAAAACTCTTATTTAATTCTCTATATCACTCTATTTTTCTTTCCTTAGGGCTTTTTTTTTTCATGGGAAGACTCTGGGAATCAAACACAGGTCTCTGACATAGCAAGAATTCTGACACCAAGTCACCATTGCAATGTCACACTTAGTGCTTTTGTGGCAAATAACAAATGGGTTCTGGAGCCAGATTGCCTCGATTTGAGATTTTGCTCTTCTACTCACTATTTGCATGTTACCTCTGCTTTTTACCTAATCTGTCAGTTGCTCAGTTAAAAACTTTATATTTTTTGGTAAGGATTAAATGAACTAATTCATTCTTAGTAGTTATAAGACAAAGTCTGGTGTTGGTAAACATGGACTAAACTAACATTTACTAAAATACATTTCTAAAATGTATTTAGGACATTACTAAAATACATTTCAAAAATTGTAAAGTATTTTTAAATCTCCAAATTCTTCTCTCTTTCTCCATCATTCTCAAATTGGATGTCATTTGTTGCTTTGTACTTCTTTCTGTCCTTTTTCATTTCTTGGAAACACTGACACCAGCCACAATCCCTCTTTGCAACTCTACATTTTGTATCTTCACCAATTTTCACAAGTGTCAATTTTGACTTTCTGCTTTTTGCCCTAATGCACTGTTTCTGATTTAGGGCTCTTTCAGAATATAGAGTTCAAGGAACAATTTTGTTACAAACTGGATGATTAGGTTCAATGTTTCCCTATTCACAAATGCCAAAGCAATCAATGGCCCTATGAGAAATACTACTATATTGGAGAACTTTTATTCCCCATTTAGCTCAAATATTAAAATGATTGTATATGTAGGCTGCTTTTGAAAAAGCAAAAAAAAAAAAATCAGCAAAGGCACAAGCACTGAGGGAGGTAGATCTTTATTTACATTGTGAATTGGATGTGGCTAGCACTGATACTGGCTTTGGGTAGAGTTTGTGGCAATGACAATATTCTAAGCAGGGATCTCTAGGGCTCTGCTCACAATTATTGAAACAGGAAGAATTATGTTATAGCCCCTTAGAAAAGGAACTGTATGCTGTTCTATTGCAAGTGGAAGGTGCAGCACAGATATTACATGTCATTTTGAGAACCACCATCCCTATACAGGGATGGATTATGGTTAAGGCCAATAAGCCACAATCCAGCAGTGCAAAATTGATTACCCTAACAAATTGGGAAGCCTACATGTTGCATCACAGTGTTTACAATTCCAGTCCTCTTAGTGCCAAGAGGTACAAAATTTTAGGACCATTGTCATATGTGGAATATTCCACAGGTAAAATTGTCACACCTGAAATAGCTGTTGCAATACCCACTGTAGAGGGCACAGGGACAACTCCCTAGTCTGTTTGGGTTATTAATGAATCTGCTAGCTGGTAGCCTCCCATGTAGACAGTAATGATAGCACAATCCAGTACTGATAGTATATGGTGAGAGAATGGTGCTATGCAAAGCAGCCAAAGGGCTGAATGAAGAGCCATATGGATGGTAATAGTGCATGAACCAGGATAGATGCTAACTGCCAGTATCAATAGCTGGGCTGTTTACAAAGGCCTCATGACCTGAATGGCAACCTGGTCACAAGCACCATGAACAGTCATAATTTGCCTACTGTGCGGAAGAGAGCCGCAGAAAGATATCTTGGACACCTGCCAGTGACAAAAGGTAACTGCCTATCATGTCCCTGCCCACAGTCCTCACATGCTGTCTGGATGCCCTCATTCAATTCCAGGGCCACACTAATGAAACCTGAGAAATAACCAAGTGGCTTCACGAAAAGAGCAGATACCAAGGGTATGAAACTTTATGGCATTTAGCTCAGCAGTTCCAGCTACTCTTCAACTGCCAACAACTTAAAGACACCAAACAGGAATGCTCAATCATGCTCCCTGTCATACCCACACTGTTTGCCTCACCAGATGGGACACATAGGCCAATCACAGAGTACAATGACCTGGTAGAAAGTGGATTATATAAGCCCCCTTCTGCTATCGCAATGGGCAAGGTATGCATTTAGCTTTAGATACTGTCACAGGACATCTGTTAGGTTTTCTGGTGGGAAAAGCTAATCAGCAAGTCTATTAAGGGTGAGCACCCTCTATAGAATACCTACACAAAAAGACAGTGATCAAGGAATTTCTTTCGCCAAGAAATAAACCATGTATGGGACATGGGCTACGATGTAATGTGACTTTTCATCTACTATATAACCCCACACATGATAGTTTGCTAGCTTTTGGGATGCAATATACAAGAATTAGAATGTATTTAAAATGGGGAATTTAATAAGTTTTGCATTTATAGTTCTAAGGAAGTCAAAGTGTCCAAATTAAGACACCAACAAGAGATTACCTTCACTCCAGAAAGGCTGATGGGTCAGGAACAACTCTGTCAGCTGCATAGTCATGTGGCTGCATCTGCCATTCCCTTGCTCCTGGGCTCCATTATTTTCAGCCTCTGATCCTGTGAAAGTTCTTCACTTTTCTTCTCTGGGGCTGATTTTCATTCTTAGCTTCCCTTGACTACTTCCAGGTTATGGCTTTCTTAACATCTCATGGTGATGTCTGCTGGCTCCAAGCATCTCCAAACATCTGTGTCCCTGTTCTATGAAGCAATGTTCTCCAAGCATCTACATCTGCTCTCTCTGTTGGATCTGAGTCTTCTGTCATTTCTCACTCTCTCCAAAATGTTACCTCGTATAAAGGATTCCAGTAAACTAATCAGGACCCAACTGGAATGGGTAGATACACATCTCCATGTAACCAAAAGCTCACACCAATGAATGGGTATGTCACATCTCTGTGGAGATAATCTAAGCAAAAGTTTCCAACCTGGAGTATTGAATCAGGATTAAAAAAATGGCTGCCTCCACAGTATTGAATCAGGATTAAAACATGGTTTTTCTGGGGTATATAATATTTTGAAACCTCTAGACCGTCAAAAAGACAGGTTTTGGGCTGCTGCCATGGCTCAGGAGGCAGAGCTCCGACCTGCCGTGCTGGAGGTCTGGAGTTCGATTCCTAGTGCCTCCTGCCCATATGCAAATTAAAAAAAAAAAAGACAGGTTTTTCCATACACAAAATACTTTTGCTTCATCACAATATCAGAAAGCCTTAAAATATTCTCTCTCATCAATTGAGAAATGGTTAAATCTAGATTCCCAGTGATGCATACCCCATAGTGATTTTATCCTTTATCTATTCTTGCTGCAGGGGAAGCTGCAATGGTTCCAAAAAAGCATAAATAGCCTTAGCTAACCACACAGTTCATAGAATAAATGAATCTAAATTAGCAACATCATCATTAGATGATGAGACCATCCAATTACAGAAAGTAGTCTTTCAAAACAGAATGGTTTTAGACATTTTAACTGTGGCTCATGAAAGAACACACGCCATTATAAAAATACAGCGTTGGATAGACATTCTTTGATGAAAAGAGCTTGGCCCAGACCAAGTTTGTGAAGAGCACAAGCTGGTGCCACTGTGAGACATAAAGTCCTGCTGGGCCCTGAAGTAGAACATAGATTTATTAGGATTTGTGAACAGAAGAGATTCTCTGGTGGTGGCAGTCTGGAGAAATAGCATCCTGCAGAGGGGCAGGAGTGCAAGGGGCAACATGTGTATGATTTTAGAACAAAGGCATTCCATATAGTATGAGGACATTGGGCCTCTAGAATAATCAGTAAATGTTCTTAAGACCTGATCTTTTACTAAGATTAAAGTTTATGGCTAAGATACAATCAGTGCCTTCTCTTTCTGATCTTTACATCCATGATTTCATTTTTTTCCCTCTGGAGAGGTTTTCTTTCTTGACTGTTGTTCTGGTCATGAAGGTTATTACAGGCTTGGGGCTCATCCCCATTTAGGAGGGGGAACCACAACAATAGTTTAAGTTATACTAATGGATCAGTAGAGTGCAGATCAATGGGAATGAAATCTCCTTGTTCTTCTGCCCTTAACAGGGCAAAAATTGTTTAGAAATTCTGGTTCTTCTTTTCAAAGCAAGCAAACCAAACTAGTGTGCACCCACAGAAACTACAAGGAATATTTTTCCGTTAATCAATAATCATTGAATCATTGAGAAAAACACCATCTTATTTGAGATACTTGAGGAGATCAGATTTATATTCCCCTCCTCTGATTTTATTGTTTCACAATTTCCTGATTAATTACTTTCTTGATTTCCAAGTTCTAATTATCAGAGTTATTTGTTTGATTATTTGTTTATCATATGACTACAATTATAGAACGTATGCTTCATGAAAGAAGGGGCCTGTCTATCCTATTAATCACTGTATCTCATCCTCTTCATTGGTCTTCCCCATATTAAAGAATAAGTTCTTTAATGCATTTTAGAATACTCATCACATAGACATATGGAACTCTCTAAGGCTGATATAAGATCAATAAGTGTTATTTGAATTCATGAGTGAATGTGCATGTTAAACAAATGAAATGTTTAAACAATAAGGTTTTAGAAAACATTCTTAATGGCAAGTATGGGAGGAAGTTTTCCATAGCTGTTATGATTGCATCTTAATACTTCTCTGAATTTAGGGAAGTTAATTATTTTCCTAGTCTATTTCATACCTTTTAATACAGATTTTATAGTATCTTATAGAATTTTGGAGACAATAGAATGAGGTTTTATATGTATTATACATATATATGTATGAATATAAAGAATTAAGCACTATGCTTGACTTAAACTATAGACTTGTAACATAAACACAGTTCTGTTCAGAAATAAAACTTTGTCCTCCTACTCTATTCAAAATTCTCCTTAACCCATGAAGGAGAAATTCATGGTTTTTTTCTTATATTCCAATTCTGTTTTGTTTCTTCACTCATTGGATTTCAAAAAAGGTTGGGGAAGGAAGATATTTCCTTACATGTCTGCTTACAATGAATGAGTGTGTTAACTTATTTGTCAGTGCTAAAAAATATAAAACTAAAATAATTGTTCAACCAAGTATTTGATGAACACGTTAAAGAATTTAATCTATCCACTGATCAATGCAGGAGCCAAGAAGATGATAAAATCAATTAAAAAAAGAATCCAATGTATTGACATATTTAAGTCAGGAATGTTGAAAAGTATTTGCAAATGTAAGCAAAACTATTTAATTTTCATGATGAAATTGTATATGTGTGAATGTTGTAACAATTTATCCAGCGCTGAGGGCAAGCTCTGAAGAGACACATTTAGTTCTCTAAGGAAATCGAACCAATTAAAGCTATCTATAAAATGTTTCACGCAACTGTGGGGGTGCACGAGTCCAAATTCTGTAGGTCAGGCTGCATGCTGGCAACACCAATGAAGGTTTTCAATGAATAGCTCAGGAAAATCTGGCTGACATAGATATGAAAATAGTCTCTTCTCACTGCTGAAGATATCCTTCTTTTTTTTAAAAAAACTTTTTACTGTGAAATATAACATATATACAAAAGAGTCATAAATTTCTAAGTACATTTATAAAGTAGCTTTAGAACAAATTTCAAAGTATAGTATGGGTTACAGTTCCACCATTTCAGGTATTTCCTTCTAGCTACTCTAAGACACTGGAGACTAAAAGGAAATATCAATATAATGATTCAGCAGTCATACTTATTTGTTAAATCCTATCTTCTCTGATACAACTACTTATCCTTTGATCTTTCTTCCACTCTTTAGGGATATTTGAGCAGTGTTCATTCTAACTTCATATTAAAAAGTGGTGTTGACATTATGGGGTAAGAGGATGCAACTGGTTGATGCTTTTGGAGACACTGGTAACTCTGAGTTTCAGGGCTTATCTGGACTAGGAACCATATGGAGATTATAGGTTTCTGAAAAATCAACTTAAATTTATAGAGTCTGAGCTAGATCCCTGGGTGTTCTTTAGGGTTTACAGGAATGCTGTTGGTTTGGGCTTGGCATACCATGGCAATTAGCAGTATCTAGCTGAGGCTTGCATAAGAGTAATCTCCAGAATAGCATATCAACTCTATTTGAAATATCTTAGCCACTGATACCTTATTTTGTTACATTTCTTTCCCCCATTTGGTCAGGCATTCATTGCCAATTCCATGGGGCCAGGTTCACACTGATCCTTTGAAATCATGTCCCACATTGCCAGGGAGATTTACATCCTTGGACATTATGTCCCATGTTGTGGGGAGGTAGGTAATGATTTTACTTTCAGAGCTGTGCTTATAGAGAGTGATGCCACATCTGAGCAACAAAGTTCTCTGGAAGTAACTCAGGCATTACTATAGGTAGGCTTAGCTTCTCGATTACAAAAATATGTTTCATGAGAGCAAGGCTCAAGCTCTAGAGCATGGCCTATTGACAACCCTAAGTCTCAAGGATTTCCCAGATTGGAAATTTTAATAGTTACTTATTTTTGTGTTCATTCCCTCAAGGGACTTTGCCAATAGTTTTTAATTTTCTGCCCAACATACTCTGGAATGTATCTGGGTATTACATTAAGTTCTACAGAATTGCAATCACTTCTTTTAAAGCTTTCGCCTGATTGGAGTAAATGGCTCTCATTGCTGAAGACACCCTCCTTAGTTGATTGTAGATGTAATCAGCTATAAATACAATCAATTTATTGATGATTTAAGTCCATGAAATGTACTCCCAGTAACAGTAAGGCCAGTGCTTGCTTGACTAGACAAGTGGGCACCATTACCCGGCCAAGTTGACCCATGAATGTGAGCATGATAATATTTTTCTATTTTCAGTATTTATTGCATACCAAACTAGATGCTAAAAATATCTACATTTGCCTTATCTCCTCTGCTTGTTAGCTACATAGCCTTGGGAATACATCATTTCCATGAATTTAATAACTCATGTATAAAGTAGAATTATCAGTCCTTAATTTAATGTATGCTCAAAGTTTTTTTAATTGAGTCAGCTAAGGAAACTTAAATGCTTTAAACTTTATGTCTAAGAATTATAAATTTTACATTCTATTTCCTTCAGTGTTTAGTACACAATTAAAACCTAGACTGAAGATTAGAACAGTGTGCACCAAAATTATGTAAGTATTTTTTAAAGATCAAAGTATAATTTCAGAATATCAGTGGAAGTGTTCCATTCCAATTCCTGTTAAAATTTTAACGTCTTATTTTCAAATAATTAGAGATCAATAATACTTTGCAAAAATAATAGAGAGAAGGGTCTTGTATACCCCCTCACTCAGTTCCCTCCCAATGGTGCTATATTAAGTAACTTTAATAGAATATCAAAACCAGAAAATCAACTTTGGCACAATATGTATGTATAGTTCTATGCCATTTTGTCATAATAGCAAATTAGGGTAACATTCATTACTATTCCAGTAGCAGAAAGATCATCTTCATAGCATATCTTTACAGTTACATCTATTCCATTCTCCTCTCAACATCCCTAACCCCTGAACCACTAACCTGTTCTCCCTCACTATAATAATTTTGAGATTGTTTTATAAAAAGAATTAGGTAGTATATGAACTTTGAGGGTTTTTTTCCATGCAGCATAATTCCCTTGAGATTTATCTAAGTTGTTGCATGTATCAGTAGTCCATTCTTTTTTTACATTAAGGAATAATTCATTGTATGGATTAGTTTGTTTATTTACATACCTATAGAAATTCATTTGGATTTTTCCAGTTTCTGACAATTACAAATAAATCTGCTATGAACTTTCATGGATGGGTTATTATGTGTATGTGACTTTTTATTTCTTAGGTATAAATAAATATTCAAGTATACAAGTCCAGCATCATTTAATAAGTATATGTTTAGTTTTTTTAACAGTCTGCCAAATTATTTCCTAGACTGGCTGTAACATTTTATATTCCAATAGCAACGTATGAGACAAGCTCTTTCTCCCCAGTGCATCTCATATTGTCACTATTTTTCATTTTAGCTGTTCTCAAACCAGTTTAGTCATATCTCATAATGATCTTAATTGTCTCATCTCTAGAGCATCCTTTCATTTACTCCTTTCCTAGCCCTATGTCCTTTTTGAAAAAGTGGTGAGATTACACATACATATGTGTCTTATTCCTGACCTTCATGGAAGAGCCTTCAATCTTTCCCAGTTAAGTACATTACCTGTGGTAATTGCACATTATTAGTTTGAGAAATTATTTTCCATACCGAGTCTTGAGTATTTTATCATGACAAGATAGTGGATTTTGGCAAATGCTTTTCCTGTATCTATTGAGATAATCACTTGATTCTTTCTTCTATTTTATTATATGATTCATCACATTTGTTGATTTTCATATGCTGACTTTCTTCCATTCCTGGAATAGGTCTTGTTTAGTCATGCTGAATATTCTTTCTTATACTGCTGCACTCAGACTGCTATTATTTTGTTGAGCAATTTTGCTTCTCTAAACATAAGGGATTTGGTCTGTGATTTTATTCTGCTAATATCTTTGTTTTGTGTTGATACCAGGGTATCAATGGTCTTCCAATATAAGTTAGGAACTGTTCTCTCCTCTTCAATTTTATGGAAGACCCAAAGGATTGGAATTAATAATTTAAAGATTTGGTAAAATTCACCAGTGAGGCAATATGGTCTTGAACTTTTGTTTAGGAAGATTTTTAGAATTCTTTATTTGTTGTAGATCTATTTGGATTTTCTATATTTTCTTAGACCACTTGGCAGTTGGTTTATTTCTAGAAATATGTTCATTTCATCCAAGTTATCTAAGTTGTTGTCATGCAATTGTTCATAGCATTCCCTTTTATATTTTTCTGTTGGATTGGGAGTAATTTCTTTTTTTTCATTCATGATTGTAGTATCTTGAACCATTCCTCCTTTTCTTTGGTCAGACAGGTTAAATATTTGTCAATTTTATTTATCTTTTAATAGTACTAAATTTTGGTTTTGTTGAATTTTCCCTATTGTTTTTCATTTTCTATTTCACTTATATCCGCTTTATGTTGATTATTTTCTTCCATCTGCTTGCTTTTGATTTAGTTTTTTCTTATTTTCTGGTTCCTAAAGCTGTAAACTTGGGTAATTCATTTGATATCTTTCTTCTTTTTTTAAGGTAGGTGCTTACAGCTATAAACTTTCCTCTGCGTGCTGATTTTGCCATTCTCTGATTTTTTTGTATGCCATGTTCTCATCTTCATTCATCACAAAGTGTGTTCTTATTTCTCTTTTGGTTTATTATTTGACTCATTGTTAGGTGTGTATTGTATTGTGTGTGTGCGGTATGTGTGTATGTGCTGTATGGCAGGGGTCACAATTCATCCTTTTTCCAGGTGAGTATCCGCTTATTGCAGGACCATTTGTTGAATTTTTGTTTTGCTTATTTTTTCATTTGTTTGCTTTTCTGTTTGTTTGTTTGGGAAGGGCCAGGAATCAAACATGGGTCTCCTGCATGGCAGGTGAGAATTATACCACTGAACTATCCTTACACCCCATATATTGGTTTTTTTTTTAATTATTTTTATTTCTGCTTAAAACAACAGATATTTACTCTCTTACAGTTCTGGAGGCCAGAAATCTGATATTAGTATCACAAGATCAAAATCAAGATTTTGGCAGGCTTGATTCTTGAAGGCAATTGTATAATGATATAACATTTACAATGTGACTGTGTGATTGTGGAAGCCTTGTGTTGATGCTCCTTTTGTCTATGGTGTGGATAGAAAAGTAAAAAAAAATATGGATAGAAAAAATATGTACTACAGGAGACAAAGGGTAAAATAAATTGTGTAGCTGGAAATACTAGTCGTCAATGAGAGGGAGAGGTATGGGGCATGGTGTGTATAATTTTTTCTATTTCTTTTTTATTTCTTTTTCTGGAATGATGCAATACATAATGATCATGGTGATTAATACACAACTATGTGATGGTAGTTTGAGCCATTGGTTATGCACTATGTATGGAATGTATGTATGTGAAATTTATTACTAAATTAAAAAAAAAAGATGTTGGCAGGGCTACGCTACCTACAGAGAGGGAGAATCCATTTCTTGCCACTTCCAGGTTCTAGAGGCTGTCCACTTTCCTTGGCTTGTGGTCCAATGTTAAAGCATCTTCAAATCTCTCTGTGCTCTGACTGCATATTGTCTTCTCCTTTGTGTGTAGTCAAGACTCTCTCTGTCTTCCATTAGGTGTGTATTGTCTAATGTCCAAATTAAACAAAAGATCAATTTACGTGCTTTTACATTTACCTGTATTTGTACCTTTACTGGCCTTCATTATTTCTTTATGTGGGGTAACCTGCAGGAATTCCTTAATAATTTCTTGTACATTAAGTCTGCTAATAATGAACATTCCTAGCCTTTGTTTCTGTGGAATGTCATTTCTTGTTCATTTTTGAAGAATAATTTTTCTGGATATAGAATTCTTGACTAGGTGGTTGTTTTCTCATTTACAATTATAATATGTTATCACACAGCCTTCTTCCCTCTTTTTCTGATAAGAAATTGACTTACTAATCTCATTAACAATATGTTGTATGTAATGAGTCAGTACTCTCCTGATTTCAAGATTTTTTCCATTGTCTTTTAGCAGTTTGATAATGAGAGCCTTAGCTGTAGGTCTATTTCAGTTTATCTTACTTTTGGTTTATTGAGCTTCTTTGATGTTTTGATCAAAATTTTTATTTTCAAATATTTTTTCTGCTCCTTTCTCTCTCCTGTCTTTGGGATGCCCATTATGCATATGTTAATATTTTTGATGGTGTCCCACAGGTCTGTTTATGATCTATTCATTTTCCTTCATTCCTTTTCACTTGTTGTTCTAGTTTGCTAGCTGCCGGAATGCAACACACCAGAGACGGATTGGCTTTTAATAAAAGGGGATTTATTCTGTTGGTTCTTCAGAGGAAAGGCAGCTAACTTTCCACTGAGGCTCTTTCTTACGTGGAAGGCACAGGATGGTCTCTGCTGGTCTTCTCTCCAGGCCCTTGGGTTCCAACAACTTTCCCCAGGGTGACTTCTTTCT